>VWZG01002670.1:906556-1008358 GCA_013396735.1 Grallaria varia
GGGGGGCAAGGGGGTGTTATCCACTGTTACACATCTTTCCATAAGCAGTATTATTTTAAAAATAGTTTTTAAAAAAATCATACTTTGAATATTATACACTTTTGTTACCAAAACTCAAAAAGTTTCTGCAGCCAAACTTGTGAGTTGATAAAACTAATAATTCATGAGAAGGCTGAAACTCCAGCCTACAAGATAAAAATTATTTCTATTTTCCATGAAGACAGGAATTTGCCATCTTTCCTCTTCAACAACTTTGACTTTTGTCCAGGATTGGAAAAAATCTCGCTCAATATTCTACTGTCAGTCTTGGGCACCAATAATTAACCTGCTGGGTTTCCTTTCTTAGAGCAAGTGTTTGTATGGAAGCTTCCCTCTTTTGAATGGAAAGCACATAAGAAACTTGCTTGATTCAGGGTTTGTCTTGTGCTGTTTTTCTTTATCCCTAGAGTAATGTATTGTTTTTTTAAGCAAAGCAAACAGAGAGGATTTAGTAGAATACAATTTCTTTTGTTTTATTGCTCCATTAATTTTATTTATGTTCAAATATGCTGCTTTTATCAATTTGGTATGAGGGAAAGAGATGCATCAGGAGAGAGGAACATGATTGTACTTCAAAATGAGGCATTGGGCAGAACAAGAGCAGGAGACGCCTGAACCACCTCGGAGGATCAGTCATATTAATGCAACACAGCTTTGATAGGTAGCAATTACAGGGTAATAGATAGTCCAAGCATTATTCAGAAGTCTACTGCAATCATATGTTTAGAACCCTGTCTTTACATTCCTACCTGCAATATACATGAAAGCTGTCATTATTCAAGAAGGGGGGATGGGGGGAACCCAAAAAAACCCCCGCAACAGCCAAAGAAACCCCACAAATCTTTCTTAGCAGTATATTTTGCATTTTCTAGTCTGTGTCTCTTGAAAGTCTGCCACTGCAGAGAGTGACCTGTTTCCCCAGAGTTACATCTTTATACCATTAATTTTTGATCACTCAACTGTGCCTCAGTCAGCAAAGCAATAAATACTCTTAAGAAACTGTAATGATGATAAATACCTCAACAAAACCTAATTGAAGACTAACTAGAAACATTTCAGAATGAAAAGATGCTCTTGCTGACTGAACCCACTACTCAGAACACTTCCGGATTAACATGCTGCCATAGAGGATTTTTTTTTATGTGATACGAAGGACAAACTGTTTTTTTTTACAGCAGCATCCTTTACAGTGTAGACAGAAAAGGCAAAGCACTTGGGTACAAGAAATGAATGATGATGGGAGACCCCGCAAAAGGCCTTTCCTAATGACAAGATATTACTCCACAGGTTAATGAAAACCAAATACCAATTTAACATGCTAACCTTTGAGCAAATTGAGTTCAACTAATCAAGAGCCCTCCAAAAGAGTATTTTGAGCTAAGAGAAAAGACTGGAAAAATCATTTACATAAGATGGCTGGTAATGGTGCATTTAATGGCATTGGTGATAGGGAATTATACTAAGAAAATGAACACATCATGTATGACCTATTCCCTAAAGCATTTAATAAGATGCCTCCAAAGAGCCAAATCCTGCCCATTGGTAGTGAAGCACAATTTCTGTTAACAAGAAAGGCAATAACAGACTTTTCCTCAGGACACCTCTCAGAATTTTAACCAGAAATGATATCTGCCAAACTCACACTGGGCAACTTCACTGCACAAAGGGGTCTATACATCAATTTTGATAACTAAAGGACAGTCCACCCCCGAACTTGAACTCCTACAGCAGAGAAGGGTATTTATTACCCATGATCTGCTGTTTCTTTATGGACCCTGCAAGAAGGATCTGACACCAATCTCTGAGTGCCTCTGCCTGAAGACTACTGGATAAATAAATCCTCACATACTTCTTTTTAAGAGATTACCCTGACCAGCGTACTTGGAAAACCCCCTGAGTTTCTGCAGGTACACACACCTCCCCTCATCTTCTCCCAAGTACCTTCAGAAGCTACTTTTGATCCCTATTTAGCACAGCTCAAGTGCAAGAAAACAAACCTCCATAATCCCTCTCTAAAATTGAACGCAGCGCAATTCTTAGACATTTATATAGACAGCTAAAGAAAAAGCGATGATATCTTATGTAACAAAAAAGTAACTCCCATAAAGGTGAGGAGATGCAGCTGGCTTTCCAGTCCCTATACACACAGAGGAACGTCATTAAGGTTTTCCCTCTGTTGTTTCCCTCCTGCCCCAACCAAGTCCCATAGCCCTCAAAAACATGCCTGAAAGTCTGCTTTGCACCACCACCCCCACATACTCTAAAGATTACTGGACACAATCCAACAAGTCCCCAGCTAAGTACCACACCTGTGATTTATCACTTACCACTCACACCGTGGCAACTGTGAGCTACATATTCTTGTTTGTCAAACAAAACTGCATCAAATTACATGGTTGGGAATGTGTCCAGCATCTCATAACAACTCCAGGTCTTGATAGATCCAAGATGTCACATTACAATAAAATTGCGACATCAGCTTTAGGAAATACACTTCAGAAGAATATTAAGAGCTGCAACATATTATTTTTGATAGTATCAGATAATGCAGCCCTTTCTGAGGAGGAAGAGGAGAAAGCATTTCTTCCCTGAAAATTTCAAATACAGTAGGGAGTAGATGGCAACTAACAAATGCTTGCTTTGGCACAGCATATAACGCTGCTGGTTTGTACATTTGCTAATATTTTCAAACTCCTTAAAAATGACCTAACCCAGCAGGCACCTCTGGCCTCACTCCACATCACTGCTTTCTTCAAGCACTCTCAGTCTGGCCAGATAACTGCCCAGTGGAAAGGCAAACAGATTGTCACCTAAATCAACATTAAAACAACCGATTACTGGAAATAACCTATACAAATATAAGAGAGGCAACTCTAATTGAGCACATTCAGTAAGACAATACGAGGCCTTTACCCAGGAAAGCATCAGTGAACAATGGGCCCTAAACCTACAACAAAAGCACTGCAGATGCTCCACCCAGCAGGCACTGTGACCACGGTTCAGTGACACTCCCGGCTAGGGTTGCACCCACTACATTTTAAGCCTTTAATAAACTGGAATTTTTTTTTTAGTTTAAAAAACGTCATCTGCTGACTTTCACTTTGGAGAAGTCCTGAACTATTAAAATAGTCACCCAATGGATGCACTTTAGTGCTTTCTTGAATTAAAGATAGCCAGAAAAGTCATTAAAAAAGACACCATTCATAGGTACATTAAACTACTTAAATCATCTACTTATGTTTCAATGTATCATGCCATAATTTTATAAGCCAGACACCCTCCTCCCATTGTGTTCAGTTAAAGTTTAAGTACTGTGGTTCTTCCTAGCTGCACTGAAAGACTAACCTAAGATTTTTGGTTAACAGTTGTCCTTCAATTCTTTCATTCTTCTCTTCATTACTCATTGCTGTTTCACTGTCTGAACAATAAGAATCACATTATTATTTTATATTATTTTCCAGTACTGGGAACCCCTTACATTCATTTGAAAAAAAGAGATCCCATGGAAGTGTGCCTACAGTTAATAAAAGACCCAAACTTTTTGTGGAACTATACCTTGCAGTCAAGGGATTCCATAATTAGAACATAATTACTGAGCCATATAATGTGTCAAATTATGGAGAATGATTATTTGCAAAACTACAGATAAAGAGAAGAATGAATGAATCTGAAGCTACAGATAAAAACAATTAAACTCAAGTCCTTCCCTTCAGCATTCCTCTAACACTTTGGAGACCATCTCTGTACCCAGTACTAGTTTACATGCACAACTGTGGTAATAAAACTTTTACACTATATACACAGCATAAATCCCAGTAGTAAATAATTCAGTACAAGAAAGGCTGCAAAGAGGGACAGCTGGTGCTGACAACACTATCAGCATCTTTGCTACTACATGACACACAGTCAGTTATGAGTGGAGTAAGATTATGGGGAAGACAACACAAATTTCAGGTTAAGCTTGGAGCTGTTAAGGGATTTCACTTATTAGTTGAATAAGAGCCAGCATCCTTTAAAGCAATGTTCAAAATGAAACTACCTGTCTTCAAAATACACAGAGAAGGTCTTTGCATACGAATTCAAAGCATGCAAACAGCACACCAAAAGCATGCAGAGGAAGACAACGTGCATCTTTGTTTAGGGTAAATCCTAAAACTCAGTTACTGCAGAGAATATAATCTGATTAAAGAATGCAGTCAAATCTACCTGATAATATATAGAAGGGTACAACAGAGGGCAGGAACACAGAGAGGTGACCCCGGTGCCCTGTCACAGTCAGTACCACAGACACCACCTGCACCATCTCCATCTCAACTGCAGCTTCTCCTAAAAGCAGCTGCCTGCCCTGAAAGTTTCTACAGGCCTCAGCAGAGTGAGGACATACAGGAAAGCTCAGCAGAAACAATAAGGTATGATAAGAACAAAAGATTTAGAAGCAGTCCCAGAGGAAGTACTTACTTCAGACAAAAAGCCACGCACAGTCTCTCTGCACATGGTTTAAATCATCACCTGTTAGCTGTTCTGCTTTTCCAGCTTTGGGATTTCATCCCACAGAGCTTTCCCACCTATAAATCTAGAATTAGAGTTTTTTATTGGACTTCCTTGCAAATGCACCTCTCTTTTTTTCCCCTACTCCCCCAAAGCTCATTCAGTCACAAAAAGAAAATACCCCTTTTGCCACTTGATCATGCACTGGGCAGTGCTTTTCATCAGCCACTAGAACAGAGTCACTAAGAGTTCTTGCAACTACAAACATAATCAGACCTCTGGTCACCTGCTTTTCTCTGTCCCTTCAATGCACAACAGCACAACTCTTGCCTTGATACAACTCCAGCACTGCACAGTCCTCACACAAATTGCAGGGTGACCTGTAAGAACAGTATTATTATCCTGTAAGGCATAGATAAAAATCAAAAAAGGATTTCTGTAAAGTACACTGAGAGCACAACTAGTGATAAATTAGGGATCCACCATCTAAATTAGTACCAGTAATTACATTCTCTTTCAAAGAACCTGATGTGTAAGAGACACTAATGTCATCTTTTCCTGTACAATAATATATTATTGACTTTTTTAACCCAAAGAAAGCACACTGAGACCAAGTCACAAGATGAATTATGGCCACTTTAGAGGCCCTGAATTTAACATCAGGCCACACAGTTCACATTGTGGCAAATTTAAATAAAGATAAAAGATTACACTGAATGGATTTAACTGAGCTGTGCGATTGGGAATCAATGGAAAAGGCTCCTAGTCTCAGCACCCGGCCCAGAGGCTAATAGCCATGTTTATCCAGCTTATCAAACAAAATAAAAGTATTGTGTAAAATATACAAATGCAAAATGCAAAGTTTTATTAATTTTGCTGCTTTGAAAGATACTGACTCATCAGTATTTAAGAGATTATACTGACATTTCAGGTTGAGAAAACTCCATCCTTAAGTCACTATCACAGGAATGAAACTCTCCTGCTGTAGTATCTCTTAGTTGCTGTACCACCATGGACTGACTCAGCCATCTCCTCGAAGGCAGCAGCTGTAGGGCAAGGGGCTCATGGGCCAGGAGCAGTTCTGCTGCTCCTTACAGACCCCACACACCACTGGAGTCACTGCCAGAGCCCTAACAGCTGTACAAGGTGCATTAAACCTTCATTGCCATGGAAAATCAAAAGCCATTTACTGAAATGTTAAATTTTAATCTCCTGCTAAGGAGGCATTTCACTGCTTGCTCTGGTCACCACTGTCGTCTTTCTACATGTGAGACCACTAGCACAGATTCTTGGTTTCAGAGAAGAATTGTACTTTCAGTACTGACAAACAGCATGGGACATGTTATAAAATGCTGAATAGTTTCCAGTTACTTCTAAAAGACCTTAGAAAACTTGTGTGTCCAGGGCCATAAAAATGCACTTCTCATCATTCTGGTTAGAACATCATCAAAATACCATTTGCCTTTTTACAAGCCCAATTAGCTCCCAGATCCCTCTAATGACTCTCCCTTTCTCTGGCTGGTATCAGAAATCATTATGTTTAAACCTGATCAGTTCAGAAGGAAACCAGATGGGCTGAATTTTTCTATTTATTAATATTGTATAAAGACACCAGTAACTCAGCAGCACACAGTTATCTAAGATTATATATTATCCTTATGCAGAACGCAAGTGTGCATACAATGAATTAAACGCAAGTGTACATACAATGAATTAAATTGCTGCTGAAATTCACATGACATTTAGATATTTTACTTACCGTGAGAAAAGCAGTGCTACAAACTTAAACAGTTAAATCTCGAGCCATAATATAGTATCGAATTCAACAGCACTGAGCACACCCATCCAACCTTGATTTATTGCAGCTAATTGCTAATCAGGATTATTTTTGAAGCACTGCTGTTTGCATTGCACCAGATTTGCACTTGGGGAGAAAACAGGATTTACAAGGTCAGAATGAAGTTTAAACATTTGTATACAGTTTCCCTCCCCTCAGTATTGCTAAAAGGTCTAAGCAATCTGAAGACAGCAGTACTTACACATTAAGACGTTACTAAAACTGGGCACTCCCAACTTCGTATAAAGCAGTTATTAACATGCAAAAATTCAAAGTAGGATTGCAATGGTTGCCCAGACAACTTTCTAATTAAATAATGGCAGTAATATCACTATGCTTCCATGTACTACATTAAAAATTGAACAGTGCCTCACTAATAATGCATTGGCCATTTGCATAATCTAAAGGCCCAGGCTGCCATATGTTCTATGGACCATCACACCGTTAACCACCAACATCCACATCCCACACCCCCCTCCATGGCCAGCAATTCTGAAGATAAATACAGCATTAATTCATGGAGGCTCCTGTTGCAAACTCCTGCCTGTTCAGACCCATTTAAGCACTGGTGACAGTAGGGATGATCCTCAAGATCAAAACTTATCTGGTTATTTCAGATATCAAACCTGTCCACAGACTATACTATTCCCAGTTTTAGCATCAATCTTCTCATTCCCCTAGCAGATTTCTGACTGGTGTTTTAGGCACCATGGGAGCACATCACATCTGCAACCAAAATACCATCATAGTAACTACAGCCCAAGAACTCAGCCTGCTGTGCTGGATGGATTCCCCAGTGCCTCTGCCAATACCCAACACAGCTACATCCATCTGTACTGCAGGTGACCTAAGTGAAGAAGACTAATTCACCTTTCAAAATTCAAATACAGCTGTCAGTAACTATAAAAGTAGACTGTCAGACTGCTACAAAATATAACCCCTGAAAAATCAAGCTTCAGTTTGGTTAGACTGGATACAGGACACTAACATACAGGCTGTACAGAATTAACTGACTACGGAGAAAAAGAATGAAGGCTGAGTGACCTCTAATCAAGAAAAGATGACGTGCCTAGACTTACCAAAGGTTCCTCTAGAATTATTACCTCAGTTCAGATTTATTTTTATGATTTGCTATAACTCTTTCCAAATCTTCTCTAATCATTAGCTGTATCAGCAGTATGAGAACCCCGTGAAAAATAGTGCACTGTTATTTTTGGTTTCAAGAGACCAATTGCATTTCCAAATATACTGCTAACATAATCCAGCCAGGCTGTGGTTTCATAAATCCTGAGAGTTTTCCTGGTATATTATCCCAGAGCCAAAGACAGCTAGTAGAAAACCTCAGGGGAGCAGGGATTCACAGCTTTGACTTCATGAACTGTAGCACAAGGTCACGCTTAAATGTTAAAAGAAGAAACAAAAATGTGGTTCTTTCTATGCCTGCCCAAGGAGATAGTTCAGATAACATGTTTTTAGTAGGAATGAAGAACTTGAGTATTTTGCATGTCCCTGGAAATATATTCCTATTTTGGCAGCACACAGGAGCATGAATGAAGGGGTTCCCAAAGTAGAGCGCTATGGAAACAGGATAAGGACACTTTTCTACCCCCAAAGCACGTACACTACAGCATCGGCTCTTCCCTTACTGCAGATACATCGTTCCCAATTGTGTCTTAATAGAAAATATATTTGCATCAGTAGACAGCTGCTTACAGACCGGCTGTTCCTTCCTGTCTTCCACTTTGTTTTTAAAGGAAAGCCGCACTTCTCCTTCCTATCCTCCCCCACATGACTTCTGCAATTGCATAAGGATTGAAGCACACACCAAGGGTCAGACCTCTTCAGTACTGGCTGACAGGAAGGGGCTGGATGCCACAGGAGTTTGTGTTTTCCTTTGTATTACACCACATATAATGCAGCTACGTTGCTATTTTGAATAATCCTCCCCAGTCAACAGACGCTCTCAGAACTCTGCAATATAGCAAATTTGGCCTCCACGCTCTTCACAAGATGTTTTGCATCAGTAACTTCAGCTATTTCCAATGTTGATCAGGAGCTCAGGGCACAAAGATCTACAAGCATCCTCAACAGGCCAAGCTCCACGCTCCATTCTCCATCACAACTATGCTGCCCTGAGACGGCTTTGGACACCCTGTGGTCAGTGGGAACCAAATCCTTCCCCCTGAAACGCAAAGCATGGTCTCAGCCCGCTCACAAGACTGATTCGGTGGATTATGCAAAGGAGGTACTAGGAGGTGGGATGGGTAGAGAAATACACTGTAAGAAATAGTTATTCTCTGGACTCAAGGGAAAAAATTCAGCTCTGTTTGGAACTTTGAGGAAGGTCTTAAAATTCATTCACTTTTGCTTATTCCACCCTGTTACCATGTACTGTTTTACCACTGCAAATACTGTCCTTGAGACAGTTTGCACATGTTCATACAGCATCCAGCAGCACAGACCTTTGTTAAGTCTTGTGGGCTTTGCTACAACATAAATGTTCAGACTCAGAGCAATTACTTCTGACTGCACTAATGAGACAAGCATGCTGTTTCTGTACTATATATACACATTATACACAAATTTCATTTAACAACTATCTTGGCTGTGATGTAAACCCATCCCTACTTAATTTATGTTTGCAAACATTTGGACTGAAAATTAAAATTAATAGAAAGCTAAAATAAATAAAAGAGCTCCTGCTGCTCTGTGTGAACATTCAAAAATGCAAAGTGCAGAAACACTGCTTTCCTCCACAACCCAAGCACAGAGTTTGCTAATTCCTGATTACTGAACAGCCCTGTCAGATACACCACTGACTGACTTGGTGTGGGGGGTGACATAAGGAGTGCATAGAATAGAGGAATTTTCTCCATTCATCAGGCAGTCTTCCCCTCTCAGTACAGAGTGGGGACTAATGCACGTAAATCCCTGGTTCATCAAGAAGTGAATAGACCTTTTGTTGAAGTCTATTACAGTTATAAAGATTCTGGCCACGCTTCTCTTACCACCACCATCCACTCCACGAAAATGAAAGGTAGGTCTTAAAAACACAGAAACAGATCAGGATTCAAAACACGCCAGAAGAGCCCGGCTGCACTAAGAAGAATCAAAAAAGCCTGCTGGCCCCCCTTTCAGGGCCTTACGACACCACTTTTGAGAAGTTTTGCTCAGGCAGCTGACATCCAGTTTTCGTCTTCTACTGCAGATGTGTGGCTTTCCTGCACAATAGGCGCCTGCAGCCCTGGCTCTCTTCCAGGTCCCACTGTGTGACAGTAACAAAAGGCGAAGCTGGAAGCCCTCAGCTACAGCACAGCTCTAAATGATTTAGTGACCACAGCGCCCAGACCTTGGCAGCAGCTGCTGCTTTAAAGGGACATTGCCCAAGAAGTCAGTAAACCACAGAGGCAGGCGGTTTTTCGCACTAGATTTGAAAAGTTCTGCTCAAAACTGAAACGGTCCTACCATATTTCTTTAAAAATCCAAAGCAAAGAGTGGGGAGATGGGAGAGGACAGGCAGGGATTGTGACCAGAAGTTGTTAATAGAATACCACAAAGCCTGAAGACCATCCCTTATAGCATTCTCCACTTAAGGATTTCAAGGTACGCTGCAACCATTAGTGATGGCAACCTTCCACCTCCATGGCCATGTATTATTTTCACTTTAGAGTCAGAAAAATAAAGCTGTGAGATTAAACCAGCCACTACTGACCAGGACAACTTACACCTGGGATGACACTCCATGGACACCTTTTCTCCTAAGTGCGTAGAGAAAATTACCTCTTCACATATGAGCACCACATCATGTGAGGAATTTCCATTTTCTTTGGTGCACAGCTGTACACCACCACAATGCTACAAAAGGGCTTTTGCAGAGAATTTCCCACTGAACACAATCTCCAGCTTGGGAAAGGGAGATAGTTATGAGCAACAGCATGCTCAGCATTGGATAACAATGCATACCATACCTCCACAAAGATTGCTCCTAGAGAACTGTATTGTCAGTCCCCTGCCAAACTCCACAGCATTTTTGAGCACCTGCTCCAGAAGGGTATGGGCTAGAAGAGCTGGGTTGTTTTTGACACAGTTCAAGATCCAACCAAATCCACAAATCCCTTCAAGCCCCGTGAGATAATTCACTTCCTCTCCAAGCTGCAGAATAGCTGAGCTTTTGCTACAAAACTTCTCACATGCATCAGAGGATTAATGAACCAAGCCACTGCAAGCTTCCAAAAACACCCAGCGAACACAAGGACTGCTGTGCTCAGCATTCAAGTCTGTCTGCTCAATCATTTCTTTCCTACCTTCTGATACCATACAGGGTTGAGGCCCTGACACAAAAAGGGTCCTTGTTTAGATCTGCATATATGTCCTGCCACCTTCTTTCTTGGAGCCCTCCTTGCAGCCACCCTGGGTACAGTCACACTACGTCCATGACCAAAGGCTGAAGCTCCAAAACTCTACTGTGGTGGAGCTCCAAAACCAGGTGACCCTAACTTACTCCCAGAGCTCAGCTCTCCTGCTTCTGTACGGTAAGGACTGCCTATGGGAATTCTGCAGGCAAATGGAGGGCAAATGACTAGCAAAAAACTATCTGGTTGCAAAGAGAAATCAACAGCCAGCTGTACTAAGTCCCACCACTAACTTAGTGGAAGGAATAAACATGTAAATTCAAGTTAAAAAAAATTATATGAACAGTAACTCCTGTGTAGCAAATGCTCAAAATAATTTCTGTCAACAGAGCACTAATTAAGATGGATAAATACTCATTTCACTAATCTTCCTCCTCCCCCCAAAGTAATTTAGTTGTCCACAGGGGAAAAAATGCACAAGAAGAGACCGATAAAAAGAGACATATCAAAAAGGTGCACACAGTTCTATATGCCAGAAGCAAGTAACAGAGCACTGCTAGAGCTCTGCTGGAAGGGGGAAAGGTACAATTTTATAATTCTTTGTGGAGTCTGAAAGTAATTTTAAAAGGACCTTTTAAAGCCATCCTTCACCACCTGCAGTCAAGTGGTCATTAAAAACGACACACTGTAATCAAAGCACCCACTAACTGCTGAGAAACACTATTAATCCACCAAGCAGCACTGCTCCATCCATTCCCTTTGCAGCCATTCCAAGCGAGTAAAACAAAACTCGACACACTCCGGTCGATTTTCAGCTCCTGCAAGAGCACTGATGGCGAGAGAGGGAAGTAAAGAAGTTACTGTGCTAACCCACAAACAATGCAGATTTCATGGGCACCCAGGACCACTCCTGTAGCTACCACCTCTGGACAGCTGCCTTGCCCCAGATTTTGGGCTCCTGTAATAGCTATGCATGGACAGGGATCGGTTCTGCATTTGAGCTCTGGCAGTTTTCAGCTCACAATATTAAAGTGGTATCTTTTTCAAAGACTTTAATGTGCAGGGAAGGGAGACAAGAAGGAGCTGTTAAATGTTCTGTTGGATCTTTCCTGCTTAGAACAGGAGAGAGGAAGGGAGAAAATACCACTGCAAAACATATGGTTTGAGCATGTAGGGGCAGTGAGTACTTTGCTCTCCCAGTGTGCTGCCACACACCAAAAGACATCAGTGAGAGGCGGGCAGCACAGAAGCAAATCTGGTACCCGGGAATGTTGTGCAATTTCAAGCATACAGAACAAAACAATAATTTCCTACTCTCCCAGTTGAATATAACCTATCTAGCCTTACATTGTGCCCTAAAACACGGCAGCTGCCTCATCAATCCAAATATTAACTTAGCGGGATTAGAGATTTTTTTCCACCTCAGTGTAATAAAGCTCAGGTAAATGGAAGCAATGAGACCAGGAGCACCAAGCTGGAAATGAGAAATCAGTGCATCTTTCAATCTCCTGCTCACCAGATGCATCAAGAATGTAAGCAATTGAGAGCTGGAATGGGGAAGAGAGAGGGAAAGGAGAGAGATTTAGGGAAGTTTTTAAGGAGTAATTTTTCTTTTAACAGCTCTGGATATGGTGGTGCTGACTGACCATGTTAAAGAGGGTGCTGTCCTAAGCTAGAGAGGCACTGATCCTTAGGAATAGTGCAAGAAATCAAGAGCAAGCTAAAAATAAACAACTCAGGGGAGAAAAAGCAATTTTTCCTTGCTTAAGAAAACAACTTCTCTGTTGCACAGGTGCCTGTGACTTCAGGTGACCAGTCTGGGTGAGGATCCAGACTGAAGCTTTTAAGTGGTAGTGCTAACAGCAAAAGTTGCTCCCTGCAACACCTGGACAAGATCTCCCAGTTGTTCCGAAGGGCTGAGGCTGTGGGAGGAAAGCACCGCTGACCATTTGGATCACAGACACGGCCTGCCTGCTGCCAGCCCCCCCCCGCTGCTATTTGACAGGCAGTATGGAACAGCAGGGCCATCGCTGGGATTTCTGCACAACATGGGGCAAGAGACAGGTTTAGCCAGGATAATTTCACAGCATTCTCTTGCTCCATTTCCTGGTTGTTTTCCAGGTCCTTTTGGTTATGCTGTAGAAGCATTACGTGCCTGCGATCATGGTACTGCAGCTCAAGGCAGTAGGCCCTGCAAAAACAAGCAGACAGGTCTGTTCTGTTCTCAGCAGTCAGCTCCAAGGCAACACTACCAAGAGACAAAACAGGGGCGTCCAGGGATGGGGTGGCAGGTATTCCATGTCTTGAAAATGACTCAGTTACATGGTAAGAGAAAAACCACTATCTGCTTTGCACCACTTTACCCTTGTTTTGCAAATGCATAACTGGTTCTGAGGCCCTTCATGTTCACAGAGAGAAAGGCAGAAAAGGCTTATTTTAAGACACTTTGAGCTCTTCAGGCAGAAGAGCCATGACTGTTCTTGGTCTACAGTATTACAACACTCTTGGATTTCTACCACTTGCTAGGATCCCAGCCTGACTGCAACAGCTTAAACCCAGCCTGGAACACATGCAGAGACTCTCAACTCGCCACCCACGCCCTGAGCAGAAAGGAGTGAGGACTCCAAAAGGTTGAACTGTAACAGGCAAATGTATTTTTAACAAATTCTGTTTCTATAAATATTACAAAGCTTTTTGCTCTTTGGAGGCTGCTCTGCTCCCAGTGCTGCTGACATTACGGTGACATTTAGGAGGCCTTCACATTGCCTTACTGCCTTTCGTATGCTAGTTTTGTTCAAGGGATCAGAGAGACATACGAAGACACAAGGGCTGCTTATTCAAACTCTGCTCACTCGCTGACCTGCTGCTCAGGAGCACAAAGGGGCTCTCCATGTCAAGTGTGCTGGCTGCCGCCGTCTCCACCGCTCTGGAATGCGTATAAATGCAAAGGACACTAACCCCGAGGTGCCACCAACACAGCACAGGGGTGAAGGGATGGGGAATTCCTTTCTGAAGCTGCATTAGTGCTTCACGTAGTCCCAGCTAGTACTGCACCCTGTCCACACAACACAAAGACTCTCCTTCGTTTATTAATTCCTGCATTTGCTCTTTCCTCTTCTCTACTTTTAAATCTGTTTTCCCTGCATTCTCTGTTCTCTCCCTCCATTTCTTCCCTTTCTTGCCCTCTCTCTCTGGAGACCGATGCCAACACACAGCGTGAATGGTACTGAATTGGCACGCACCCCAGATGCTGACATCACCTCCTCTGCTGCCCTCAGATCCCACACCCAAACCCCTGAGCATCTCATGCACTGATTGCTGCCTTTCACCAGCTTTGTCTGTAGCTCTTGCGCTATTAAAACAAAAAGGGTGGTTACACAGCAAGAGACAACATATAAATACACACGTATATTAAAAAGGGGTCTTCCCAGATCAGACTAGGAGAGACCCTAACGCTTGGGTTAGGATATGACCCCGACATACCTGAACAAGTGCTAAGTTAAGCAAGATCATATCAGTACGCCAGTACATTTTTAAAAAAATGCTGCAACTATTAAAAATCAAGCTAATAAAAGAAATAGGTAAATAAATAAAGAACAGAAACTCTACTAGTTATCTCCAGGATTCAGCTGTTCAGTCTTATTCAGGGTGAGCTGCCACTGAATATCCAGCAACGCTTTCAATTAAATTTAAGACTACATGTTCTCCACATCACAAAAAATCTAGTATCATGTGTATACTGTACTGTTACCTTCTGGTTATTCTGAACAAAAACTACAGTGATATTTAAGGTGCAGAATCCATGTTCTCACTTAAGCAGGTGCTTAATTTTAAGGATGGAGAAAGTTTTTAAACACAACAGATCCAGAACTCACTGTATGGTGTGTTCCTTGGACTGTGTTTTATTTTACATAGATAGTTAATGTTTTCTTAACAAGAAACTTCCAGACTTTCTTTTCTTATTAGAGGATATGAAAGCCTCGACAATGGCGGTGTTACAGCTCCAACAGAATTATCCCATTGCAGACAAAGGAAAAATAACACATTTCAGTTTGCACCAGCAAAAATGGTCTGAAGATTTGTTCGAACACCTAACAGGATGTTTTTGGCCTCCTCTGACATTTAACATAGGTATTGTCACACTAAGAGGATTGTGATTCAGGAGAACTGCGTACTTGAATAGGATCATTCCACAAAAATTTCTGTCTACCCATCACCTTTTGCAATTCAAACCCCAAGCACAGCTGTAGTTACTCAACCTTTCACCAAAAACTCCAAATATCTGATAATAATAAGTACAATCTATAAAGGGTTCAAGTCAACACTTTTTATAAGCAGATTTGTAAGGTAATAAATTTTCCATGACTTAACGATCAGCTTTGCCTATGAAAGCCAATGTTGTAATTCCCAATTGATTGTAGATGTTAATCTCACAAGACTCTCGTTCTTACGCTGTGATTTATTAGCTGAATTAATGACAGATTGCACTGCTTAAAACAAGCTGCTGTTTTACCCCATAGCCCAGGGAAGCTCTGTCCAACTGAGTCATTGAAAGGATGGGAGGAGGGTAGTGTGCAAGGTGAAACTGCTCACCATACCTGAGCTAATTTGTCTTATTGCCTTTGAAATGCAGCACTAATTGTTTAACAATTAACCCTGACTGAACACCAGGAGAGCTGAATGGCAACAGCTATTCAGGCTCTCTGCAGTTTGGGATTCATATCCAGTCTCTGCAATTCATTTACATTGACACATTCTGCTTTCTGTGGAAAACGAGAAGATTCCCCCAGCCCGCCTTGCCACACACTCCTTTGGGTTTGAAGACATTGGAAAAGAAAAATCCCTTGTGCTTTCTGTATATATGTATGTGACTAGAAAAGGAAAACTACAGAATAGGGACAGACCTGATTTCTCGGGCCTTATCTCACTGCTACCACAAAGCAAGTGCCACTATGTGTAATAAAAGTTAGACCCTTCTCTACAGATTATTCCTTCTGTACCTCTTCAGCAACAGATCTGGTGTAGTAGACAATGTGCCACAAACATGCTGGAACAATGCAGACACACAGAGAGCCAGCACTGGAGTGGAAACAATGACACTTTCTCAGATAGTCTGAGTCTGCAGGTTTTATGAATTGCAATGCTGTAATAAACTCAGACCTTGTTCTGTCAACTGTGCCATCAAGACACCACACAACAGATGTGAGCAGGAGCTGTGAATTGGAAAGGACATGACACGGGGACCAAACCCTATTATCTCAGGGCAAATACTCAGAGCGATTCAATTCTGCTGTAGGAGCCCCATGTTCTGCAGTAAATGGCTTCCCTCTTCATTTCCTTTTTAAAAGCTTGCCCCTGAAGGGATCCCTGTGTTTTGCAATGAATTTGAACTTGCTTCTGTGCTTTTTCGCAAGTGCTTCAGTGACGGGAGGCACTTCCTGAGCCACAGAGAGCCAAGTGTCACCAATTCCCATCGAGCCATTGCTTGCAGCTCCAGTGCCTCGCCCACTCTTCCCTGGTACTCCTCGCCTGGTGAGAGCAGCAGCATACGCTGCTCTGTGGTACGGCTTCAGAGGTGAGCAGGGATTTAAAAATAAGTAAAATCCAATAAAGGAACAAAAGGATGGAGCCTTGTGTAGCTGCTTCTAGACAGGTGTAACTCACAGACAGTCACCTCAGCAGAGTCACAACGAATCTCTGGGACCACTGCAGCGATCAGTTTTACAAACCTGGCCCCAGCCATCTGCTGGTGGTCAAGCTCCACGATGTGGCAATCAATTACAGCTGTTATCTTGTCCTAGCTTTGACAGATGTTCCTCTCTTTCATTGTACAGTAATTACTAGTGAGCTGCCAGCAGGCTTCACACTTTAATTGTGGCGCTAATTTGAGACAAAGAGAGAAAAAAATAGGGAGACACAGACAGAGAAAGGCAAAAGCTAAGACAGCTGTGGCAACTGGAGCACCCATGCATTAAACATTTCTTTACAAACAATAAGTGAAGCCAACCAGTTACCCCAGTAAGACTTGAAAAAGTGACACAGGCAGCATTCAACTACACCATAGCCTGCAGTCCTCCTTCCTTTCTCAGGGGGAAAGAGGGACATGTCTCCTTCCTTGCCAAACAGGCTATGCTAAAAATACCTGCCAGCCTTCTGGCAACGCATGGCTTCACACTGCCATGCACCGTGGGGCCAACTACCTCACAGTAGTGAAAATTGGATGGATAAAGACACAGGGGTGGGGTTTTGATTTGGAAAGGGGAGATGTGTGTTAAATCTTCTTGGAGAACAAGGAACCTACTTAAACTAAAAATCAGATTAATTACTACTTCAAAACACAAGCAAAAGCACTCCACTGCCTTGCTAGAGAGTGAGAGTCATATAGCACCTGCTCTGCAATCTGGTGTTCATGAAGAGCCTTTGGAAATGGGCAGGAGAGAACAAGTGTTGATGAGACCAGGAGCCAGCAAGGTAGGAAACCTGGCAACTCTTTTCTTATGTAACCCAGGGCTCCAGAGAGTCTTCAGAAAAGGGACCCGACAAGGCTTATCCTTTTCTTCTTAGCTGACTTAGATGCAGCATTTCAGTGTAATTTCTAGAGCCATATCTTAGTTTCTGTACACTCCCTAATGATGCATACCCCATATCTCCATGAAAGGACTCTACTATGATCATAACCACATGCAAAGCCCCATAGTAAAATCCTCACAAGCTGCTTTTTAATGACAATATTTTAAGAAGTGCTTATCTCCTCTGTATAGACTGCAATGGAACTTTTTATTTTGAGGTGTTAAAAAGCCAAAAGACTCTCTTTAAACAGGTTCCAGAAACCAAATATCAAACTTCCACCAGAAGTCTGAACAATAAGCAGAAAAATATTCAATTGTTAAGAGCAATTCTGCAGCAAGCTACAGACACCCTCCTACCGGATGTCCAAATCTGCATTAACTATTTTCTTTTCAATTGAATTCACAATGGACATATTTCTTCTGTTGAATATTTATTGAACCTTTCAGTGGCACTTAGGCTGTGGCTCGGTGATGTGATGTGTTCGGCAGTAGCAGTGGCTTACAGCAGTTCCTGTCACGCTCTCTCCCTTTCCTCTACTGCCCACCCCATGCCTGGTCTCATGCCACTGTGTGCTCCCTGCTGCAAGTTGTGGCAGCACAACTATTTCAACATCCATTCAGACCAGGAAATGGAGAATGACAGAAGGAATTAACACGCTCATTTCACATTTAAAAAAATGGAAATAAAAAAAAAATGGGGGGAGGAGACTATCCTGTGCTGGCACAACTGACACTGCGGTTGCACAAAAAAAGCCCATGGCCACCCAAAGATCAACTAACTGCCTGAACTGGTGAAGACGAGAGGAAAACTAAAGAGCTTCCACCGGTGTGGAAGAGCTCAGCCATCTTAGAAACCTTACACTAGTACAGCACATCACATGTGCAGGAACGAGAAACACAAAACCGCTCATGCCGGTATTACTGAGGACTCCTTCCCAGTGAGACATGCCCCTGGTTTAATTGGACACAGTCAACTGCAGGCATCTGGACTGGAGCTCAGATTTCTGGCAAGTTCAAATCCACTGACATTTTCTGTCCAAAAAACTTATTTTTACATGCTCTCAGATTTTACATTTTAATGCCTCTTACTGACCTTTTCATTTTTTAAATTTTTCTATCATGATCTCAAGTAGTGTTTGTTGATTTCATGTTTTATTATTACTTTGTTGTGAGGAGAACTTCTGAAAGCAAATGGTTGGAAAAACATACAAGGCTTTGGTGGTTGCTGAACACAACCAGCCAGCTCCTGCCAGTAATGGCAGCATAAGTTAACTGTCTGGGATCACCACACAGCAGCTGTCAAGGGAAAAGAGGGGAAGGGACAAAGCCATACATTTTTAACATGTTTCTAACATTGCAAATAGCAGAAGTAGTGGTTTTACAGAAGCAGAACTATGTGGTTCACTGACCAATGATTTGAAATGGCTTCTCTGCAGGAGCTGCCATTTATCTGGATTACTGCTTTTAGAAAAGGGACTTTGTGACAGAGCTGTAAACATCTGCCAGGCAGTGAGAAGTTATGCAGATGGACAAGAAAGGCAGGTTGACCAAAACCCACTAGGGTCTTGCTACCTGACCAAGTAAAGTCAATGACTTGGAAAATAGGATCACAGGAAACATTACCTGGAATAAGCTTCATAATCTGCTTACCAACTCATCTTACTACTTCTACACATCCTATAGGCAAACTGTCCTTTCCTTTCTTTCAATGCATGGGTTTTCCTCTTCAGAGACGTATTTGGGAGAGAGGTTACAAAATATGTTCCCTAACAGCTGAAATTCTGATGCCATTCCTCATGCTACTTTGCCAAATATGAGCAAATACTACCTTTAAATAACCAACTAACCTGAGACATCAACTGACCATGATCCCACTATGATTTCTCCTGGATATATTTCTTATGATGATGTTCTAGTCAGGCAGCCAGGATCCCACAGAGTGCCACCACTGCCATTCTTCTCTAGGACACCACAGCAGCACAACAAGCAATACCACTTAAACAACACTACTCTCACCCTCAGTATCCCCCAAAAGAGAGACACACGTACCGCAAGGAGTGGATCCCTGGAGTCGGAGGGTGCTGACCTCCAAGCTCTGTCTCCACCAGAGAAGACTTGTTAAATGCAAGGCAGCCTCTCAACTGTCCTCAGAGCGAAACAGGCAATTACTATGTTGATTGATTGATTACAGTTTCCTCTCTAAATTATATCAAGAGAGAAGGCAAATCACTCTGAAAACTAGAAAAATCACAGCCCAACTTCAGGCAAGTGCAGAGAAGGGTTTTTAGTAGCATGAAAAACAAGCTGGAGTCAAATCGTTGCCCTGAGCAAACAGCCCTGAAAGCAGAAGGATCCACAGCCGTCCTGAGCAGGGAGAAGATGGGCAGGGACTGCAAGTCGGCCATAACTACTTCAAAACACGACCCTTTGTGGGAAATTAGCCAGAGAGGGGGGAAAAAAACCCCAAAAAAAAAAAAAAAAAAAAAAAACACACTTTCCTGAGCCTGATGATCCCCAATCACCACAGACATGCATCCATTCCCCGTACTTACTGCAGTGGAAGCAATGCCACTCCGAGAGGGACAACATCTCCTTCCTCTCTCTCAGCTGCGTTTCTTTTCCCTCTTCTATTTTTTTTCCACATTGTAGCAGTGAGTCGAGTGTCCTTGTTCTTTCGTTGTATCCACTGTGCCTCAGCGCCCATGGGCAGCCGCTGGCAGGCAGAGGTCACAGGTGTGGCAGAGATGGTCCGAAACCCGCTCCATGAGGGGAGCGGCACAGCCTCCCGATCCCACACGGAACCCCAACAACTCCCACACGAGCTGTCCTGTCCTGTCGGGACACTGCCGGGTCCCTGAAGCCACCTGGCTCCGTCCTCGGCGGCTCTGGGGGGACTCCTGCCCCTACCCCGCTGCCTCAGGGCTTTCCCTCAGGCACCCACCTCCGCCTGCCCCTCACCACTCCTTCAGGCCTTCACTCCTCAGCACTGCTTCCCTCCTGCAGGCGCTTTCCTGCTCCAGGTGTCATCCTCAGACACACCCCGGCAGTTTTTCCTCACAAACTCCTTGTTCCGTGTCAGACATTGTCCCAGCACACCGCTCGCTGTTGCCCTCAGCCCTCGGGCGGTGAGGGAGGAGCCCAGACCCACCGCCAGAAAATGGCGGGCCAGGGGTGAGGGTCGGGAGCGCCGGGGAGGCCCAGCCCAGTTCCCTGGGGATGGAGACCCACGATCCGCCCTCCGGAGCTGCCCGGCAGAGACAAGGCGCAGGCTGAGCCCTCAGGCCCTTCCCCAGTCCGACCGTGACACAGAGCTGTGCAGTCCCTGTATGGTGAAGGGGTCCCCTGGCCCTCAGCCCCTTCCCCAGTCCAAATGTAACAGAGAGCTCCAGACCACGTCTGGAGAGGTCTCCTCAGCTGAGGGACCCTCACCCCTCTCTCCTGGGAAGGCTCAGTCCAGGCTTTGCCACCCAGTCACAACACCGGTCCTGCTGGTGCCCAGCCAAACTAACCGGGCCATTGCAGCCCTCCACCCACTGCCAGACACAAATGCTGAAGAAAACACACTGTGAGCCAGCCTTTAGGGCTCCCAAAGAATGCTTTCCTCCTTCAAACACCAGCTAAAGGGGCCTCAACCCCTTTTCCCCAGAGCCCATCATGGCACAAACCCCACACATGACCCCACTACAACCCACGCGGGCTTTTGAACTGTACCCACAGCAAGAATAAGGTTTCAATTCTTTTTAAGGGCTCCCTCAGAGGCAGCAGGGAGCCCTGTTACAGCTGGTTCACCACGGGGCACTGCCCTTGCCCCTCACCCTGGCAGGCTCAGCCCCAGCCGCCCACATCCACCCAGTGCCAGGGATGCTGCAGGCACCCACCGTGGCCCACCCAGTGCCAGGGATGCTGCAGACATCCACCATGGCCACAGCCCCACGAGGAGCGTTTTTGGGGCCAGGGGATGAAGCCCAGCTGCCAAAACTTAATTCCTTCTCACAGGATCAAGGCTGAAATGTTTGAAACAATTTCTTAACAAAAACAGAAGAGGCTGTTGAAAAGAATAACATTATGACAGCTGCTGGGAAAGTCACCAGTGGGTGAACACCAGTCCCCAGCCCATCCCGTCCCTGAACCACTGCTTACAGGAAGGAAGGGATTTTTATATCCTGAGCTGCAGTCTGCACTTTTTATTTACTTTCCACTTTCTCCCAAAGCCACCTTGGCTTGAGCTCACAGCTGTCCTGTTTCCAGCCTTCGGGATGGCTTGTTACAAGTTGGAAAGGAGACAAATTTGGCAGATATGATGCTCTGTACTTCAGCAGTGACCATCCAGCAGCCACAGGAGACAGGCACAGAGGGGCTGACTTGCATCCCTTTCCTCCTACCCTGGCAGCAAATGTGAGACAGACGATCCATTCAACTCCCTTTAAAGTATCACTGTGTGAATGGGAAGTTTGATTGGATCAGACAAACTTTGTGACATGAAAAAATCTTTCCTACCAAAAACATATTATCAAGTGGAAGGTGTTTTCTTCAGAAATCTTCACCCTCTTCAAGGCCAAAAGCTTTGCTGCTCTTACATTCCAGGACAGACTTGCTTGCTCCAAGTTTAGGAGTAAACAAAGTTTCCCCACAGAAAACCATCCCGTGCGTCATTCTAAGAAATTAAACAGACTTTCAAATTAAATTAAGTTAATTATGTACACTTAATGACAGGTATGTGCTCTTAAAACAACAGATGTTGCACAGATGTGGTTGAAGGTAAAGACAACAACAAAAGCTCTCCTGGTGCTTCAGAAAGTGTTTCCACAGAGCACCCTGCACTGCACCACCTGTGCCTTTAACCAGCTGTCAGAGTTTGTTTCTTAACCAGGTACAGCAAACCCTCCCTAGCCCACTATACACACATGCACCATCTTGTTGATGTCTTTTTGGGGGGTGGAGGTATTTGCTTTTAAAGAGGCAACACTGACAGATGACCAAAAAATCATTCCCACTGCTGGAGTTACCGCCAAGGTTATTCCACAGGCTTCTCCTGCCTCACCACCATCTAGCTTGTGCACAGAAAGCAGAACATGCCAGAAATCTCTGTCCTGCCTTGCATTTCCCCTTGGTCAAATATTTTTCAGGAAGTAGTTGATCTGGCCTGCAGGATATGAAAAACCAAGGTCAACCACATCACTAGATGGCTGGTAAGAAAAGAAAATAATAGCATGTCTGAAAGGGGGCCAAGAGAATTAATTTGAAGGGGAAGTTATTTAGGATGAAGCTTTACAAAATGGGAAAAACAGCGCTATTATGTCTCACAAGACCATTGTCAGAATGAAAGACACTGTGGCACTAAGATACACGCTAACAAGGGACATACACATTCCTAATAAACACATTTACATACTGTTGCATGTGATAATTGCTTTTATTCTACAGTTACTGGCTACATTTCCGGATCCTTTTGATTTCGGTCCAACACAAAAACCTAGCTTGCCCTTGCTCATGAATTTTGGAAGCCAGAATGAAAATATTCCAATATGCAGAATAGGAGCTTGTACAAACGTGCCAGCAAAATGTAGCTCTGCGTGATCTGACGCATTATGAACATAATGCTTGCTTTTTTTTTTTTATGCACAGGAGCACAAGGTCACTTCATGAATCACAGGAGAAGAAAGAATAAAGAGGAGGAAATACAGAGAGAGCCTTGGAAGTCTGTAGTTATAAAAAAGGATTTGAGAAATGTTGCAACATTTTAACTTGCATTTGGCAAGATCAAGTTTGATTTCAGTTTGTAGCAGCTCTCAGCAGTGCACTGGGGAAAAACAGAGCCAACTGCTAGCAGGTGAAGAGGAGCAAAACAAGAGCATATCAGGGCTGTAACTCTACTCTCTGTATCACAACCCCTCTGTCTCCCAGTGTGCGAGTTCCCTGCTCTGCCTGACTCAATAAATTAAGCAAGGGACCCAGACAATCCTGCAGGAGCTCAGGGCCCTGAGGACATCACTCAGACACCCTCCAGAAGATCAGCCAGCACCATGTTTGGAACAACATGCTGGAATGTGCGTGGGGAGGAGCCCCATGCCTGCTCAGTCTCCTACCCCGAACAGAACAAGTCTCTCACCAGACCCTGGCTGAAATTTGGCACCTTTGCCTCTTCACACGCAGTACAGATGGCAGGATAGACGCGCCTGCTGGCGCAGGAAAGCTGTGCCAGTTCTCAGGAGGTGGCAGGGAGGGAAGGCATTTTCAGGGAAGGGTCAACCAAGATCAGTGCTGGCTTCCCTGATCTCTGCCTCCTTCAAGAGACTGATGCAAAGACTTGGGAGGCCGGGGGGTGTCTGCTGCTGGATGCCACTATCCAAGTATTTAAAAGGTCTCCCCACAAATCATTTGTCCTGCTTGATGAATTATTTTTTTGTCTCCTCTCTGAACAGCTGTTCATCTATTACTCCTTTCCCTGTCCATTCCTATTGATTTAATTAATGCTCCTCTCAACATTCTCCAGGGAAACTAATGGCTTTGGTGGTCACTGAAAGGTGCCAAGTAATTTGCATGACCATTTCCAGTTAAGATTTTTTGGAACACTGCTATCTGTTAGCCTTGTTTTACAACAAATTACTGAAGCACATGAAAAGGTTCAGCTACTCGGACGCTAAGTCCAAACGTACTATCAGAAGAGATGATACCCTTCCTTCAACACCACTTGCAATGCACTTCCTGCAGTCCTATAGCATGCTCCTGTTCCACCAAAACACAGATTAGACTGCAGTACAAACAAACAGAAAAACTCCACATGTTTTTCTTTGTTTAGTCCTCATAACATCTGCCAGAGCCAAACAGAAAGACCAGGCTTTGGATTCATCTCAGATACTAGAATTCCTCCAGAGGCTGAAAATCACACAAGGGAAAATCAGATTTTAAGGCACAATAAACATAGTTTCATGAGATACTATAAACCTTCCCAAAATAAAAATAAATGCTCATGTAAACCAAACACCAGACATAATGTATCCCATCAGCTGTAGGCCCTCCAGCCCAGGAGAAAAAACATATGCAATCCTATGGAGTATCAGACTGGGTGTTCAGGCAAGGCAGTTGCTATTTATGTCTCCATTCCCCAGCCTTTCTGGAAATGAAAGTTATCCCTTCTTTCTCTCTTCTCCATTCCCACTCCTAAACAACTATTTCCCAGCTCCCCATTCCCCCTCCTATCTGTAAAACGAGGAAAATTATACCAAATCCCTAAAAAACCTCAACACCCAGAGACAAAACACACCAGTAAGACCCAGGTATTATTATACAAAGTAAGCTTGTTTAGGTGCTTAAGGATTACTTGTGTAGATATAGCCACATATCAAAAGCAGTCTTAAGAGAGCCTTACACTGCACACATGCTGTGAATCTGTAAACTTTTTAGTAGCCATTTGCACATTAAAAAAGTATGTTTTAAAAGTCCTTGAAGATCAAAGCACATCAGAACAGAGATTTTAGATAAAAGGAAAGATAACATGGTGTAGAGATCCCTAGAGTCAACCCCGACATTTTAGTCATGTCTTTATTCCTTTCTACCTCAGAAACCCCAAAGGTCAATTTATTTAAATTGGTCAAAGATCAACTGGAAAGTGAGAAAGACTGGAAATAAATAGGGATTGACACACAGTGCACCTGAAAGAAGTTTTTGAGAGAAAATACTTTTTCCTGTATTTGTCAAGCACATAATACACTTGGGGTACTAAATACTATTTCAAATAATTACCCAGGCAGTTTTGTAGAAGTCAGCTCAGGTGCAGCACTGACCAAGTGCTTGCTCTGTGATAGTATGTAAAATTGCTCACATGAAGCCTGGAACCAGAGCATCCTTAGGATAAGCACAGAATGAGATGCCAAATACCCAAGGCCATCATTCAGCAGAAAGAGCTTTCAGCAAAATAATTCTCAGCAGCTACAGAATTCACACCTATACACACAAAATTTGACTGCAGCCATGCAACTGTATAACTACATGCAAAGAAGACATTTCATCATGTTCTGTGATGCTCTACAATTCTCTTAACTTTAATCAAAAAAGGAAGGGATATCAAAGAGACATCAAAAGCTGTTGCAAAATACTTCAAATATGTCCATAAGCCACAGTTCTGTGGCTTGCTTCCACCATCAAAACGGCTTTGCACCACTCTAATTTAAAAGAATAATCATGGAACAGAGGCTTGCTTGCATGAACTGAGCCTTTTCTGAGATACCAGACTCCTGGACTGGTGGTGGGACAGAGCTGGAACTAGTAATGCCAAGGGGCAGTGGTGGCAGATCAGCCCTGGGCTGGAGCACAACGTGCTGTCTCTAAAGACACCAGGCAAAGCAAAGCCCCGTGTTGAAAAACACAAGAGCAGGGTGTTCTCTCCCTCACTAAGATAGCACATCCAAAGCAAATCACTTAGCCTTCCCTTTTCCAAAATCTGGCCCTGGACCACCATGAAGAGCAAAAAGTGCTCCCGAGCTCATTAATGTACAACCCCACATTCAAATTCAAAATCTTATGGACAGCTACAAGCAATCAGTCAGACAACATTACTTTGCATTAATCAAGCCACTGTTGACACTTGACAGCAGTGAGCACATGATTTGTCTAATCTGTTTTAACAGAGAACACTGTCAATTTACCAAAATGAGTTTATTGAGCTCTTTAGAAAATTACGAAGCTCCTTAGAAATCACAGACCTTCTGGTTTCTTAACAATTAACTTTGCTGCACTGTAGACAGAATTGTTAACTTAGTCCAGTAAAATAGAGAGACTCACCACGATTTCAGACATATTTGGCCAAGACACAAAAGATACACCAAGAAATTTCAGACATATAAACTGAAAATTATAAAGTGAATGGACTCAGCTGAAGATGCAGTGTTTAAGAAGGCTATTTTAGTACCAGATGGATATTTTCACCAGTTTTAAATCTTCTCTGGCCCTTTTGATAATCTGGGATCCAGTTTACTGAGAATTCTTCCTATGTAGATCAGCTTCCTTAAAACGCATCACAATTTGACCACCTAAATAAAATGCATGTGTTTATGAACCATCTGTCACGGTCACAGGTCACTTCACAGTACTGGTTAGGACTTTAGAAAGCAGATGTCTGACAGTCTAGAAAAGAGCTATTTAAGTGGGGCTGGGGAAAGCCCGAGACATGCCAGTAAGTACTATCTGTGCTATATTTACACTTGTAAGGCTCGAAGTAGAGGCAGCAGGAGAGACCTCTGTGCAGTTTGCAGAACGTAATCCACTATATCATCAGCCATCTCCTGGCTGTTAGTCACCTTGCATTTTGGGTTTTTTATTGCAGTAAGTAATACTTAATTTTTACCAGGTGTTCATTCATCAATATCCCCAGAGGCTGCTTCAAACACAGGTCACTTCTCCCTTAGACTTTACCAGTTTGAAAAGGCTATCAGCAACCCTTTGATTCCTACCAGCTTCATCACAAATCCAAAGTTGGGATAGATGAAAAGATGGTAGGGACAGCCTACCCCTTCCTGAGGGTACCAAAGCCATGTCACCACAGCAGTCATCCGAGTTTCTGCAGTTTGTAGTATTTTGATTACTTTGAGAAGAGTCTGTAAGAGAACCATGAACAACACAAGCCAATCACCAAGAAAGGTTCAATTCCCTCCACTGGGGACCAGCACCCCAGTGATTTCTTTTTACCTTATCTTTTTAAGGGAATTCAAGAAGAAAAAAGTTGAAAGTGATTCTATCGTAAAGCAAATTTCAGGAGGGCAGTCATGCAGCCCCATGGGAAAGACTACAAAAGACAGGCCATGCAAACCCTTTTCCTCTCTCTTGTTTTAAAGGTAAAGTGGGTGAACACATAGTGTTTCTCTTGGAAGTAAGACCAGTTGGCTCAAACTCTTCAAACATAAAATTACTGAGCTTACTTGGGAAATCTATGCAAGTTGTACTATTACTTCAAATGCTAACAAGATGGCTGGAGTACTGCAAGCCAAGTGTGTGGGTCACGTGGCACTTTTATTTGCTAATGAACATTGAGGGTGGGTTGGCCCTGGGAACAAAAATCTGAGAAGCATCATAACTTGGCTCACAGCTTGCTCTGATAAATGTTGGGAATATGTATTTCAAGAGTCTGCCTGGAATAAAGCTCCCTCGCATACCAGCAAGTCAGGCAGAGTTTTTTTACACCTACTACCCCCCCTTTGAAACTGGGGTATGGTTTCTATTTGTGAGCTCATTTAAAAAATTGCCCCTACCCAGCACACAGGGAAGCTGGGATCTTTGCAGCCCTCGGGAGGCAGGGGATACACCAGAACACAAAGGCTTTCTCCCAGGCAGGCATCAGCTATTGCCACAGCACCTAAACAGCATTGGTTAAGTCTGAAACCTCCATTTTGCTGCCTAGGCTGCACACACAACAATTCCACCCCACTTTGGACCATCAGGTGTTCATGTCTGTGCTGCTGAATCCACATTCTTACCCTCCCATCCCTTCGCTTTACCCTCCCCTCTTTCAACCTAATTTTTTTTTAAACTAGAAAATTTGTTTAAAAAGACATTCTTGGTCTTAAAGACATTTCATCTTCTTTTTCCCTGCTCCCTCCTCTTGCCGTTTTCCCACCAGAAATCAACCTCACGTGCAGTATTTTTGTTCCATGCAGAGGAAATTCCCTTTGCCCCAGCTCATCCCTCTCCACCAGGGCTTCAAATCACAGGTTTTATGCTGCCCCTTGCACTGCAGCCAAGACTGAAGAGAGGAGGATCAAAGCAGCTGTGAATAAATAACACTAATAGTAATGGTGGTGTTATGACCATTCATTATTAATACATTTTATTTCTAAACCACCATGACAGTCTAGACCACCCTGCAAAAGATGAGGTACATCTGTTACACACTCTTCCCTGAAAGCAGCATTAGAGGAGTGTGTGGATCTGAGAGATGTGGATGGTGTCAGCAGACAGAAAATGCCCCACTTTAGATAAACTCCACAGGTTAACATCCCAGAGGCCAGCAACTGGTTCCAGCAGTGCAGAGTCCAGTAAATAAAAAAGCTTCCTCCAAAGCATGGGGGTTTGTAAGCGCTCTCTGAACTGAGCGAATACATTGAATCTTTAAGAACAAAAATTCAGGCTGGAGACGTCACTAGCCTAGTTTTGCTCAATTGTCATACGCAAATACATGACTCTGCTGTTATGTTTTCAAGAGATACTTAAACTGTAAGTGTTAACATTTCAGAGCTTTAAAATGCTCCGGTAGGTAGAACAGGTATAAAAGGCAAGGAGAGGCAGGAAAGCACTGTGATGCCAAGATAGATAATTTTAAAGTCTTGCTGCTCTTTCAGCAAGGTGTTAACCACAATCAAGTCTCCGCATCCTGGTGTATACCCCGCATAAAGTTTCTGCCCTCTTGGCTGCACCTCACAATGCTGACCAGCTTTGCAGCAGAACCCAGAGCACGTGAGGACACACTCAGCAAGTAACACAAGCCTGTGTCAAAGCTGAAAAAAAATGGATTCCAAACCAACTCTGGTGTTTCTGGGCTCAGGGCATGCCCACCGCTGGCACCACGAAGCCCAGGCAGGATCTGCATGCCGGAGGTTCAGCTTCCACTGCTGTCTTTCAACACTTCTCTCTCTCTCATGACTAATCAGCATGTGTGTGCAATTACAGACCCAAGGAAAAGGGCTACTTTGCATTTGCCTCTTCAGTGCCAGAAACTGCCTCCTCCATTAGGGATTCCAGAACCAGGACTTAATGGCCTTGGGTTCTTTGCAACTAATATCTGCTCTGGAAGGAAGAAGCAACTCCACTTTTGCCTTTATTGCTGAGGCAGATCTGGGCTTCCAAGTCTCACTCAGACAATCCTAAGAGGCAAAAAAAACCCCAAACAAAAGCAAGAAGGAAGGCTCTAGGAATATGCAAATGTGTAAGCTGTTGGGAAAAGCTGTGATGTTAGTCATCACCTTACACTTAATTTTACAGAAAGGCAAACTGACATTTAAAAATAAAGTCTATACAGGCAGAATAAATTAGATATAAAATATCTTTAACACTGTTTATACCAAACAGTAAAGGAAATGTTTTTCAACACAATTTTAAAAACACCTCTACTATTATGGAAAAGCAATTAAGTTGTATCTTCCTTCTCCACAACACAAAGCTAAAGACCACTAAATTGATTTTCCTGAATTTTTTTGATCCATGACTTGTCAGTCAATTGTTGATAGAGATGCTGAAAACACTTCATGTGTCTGTATGATGAGAAGCCTTTTCTCAAGTACCAGAGACAAAATGAAGTCCCAAACAGCTCTACAGAGCTTCAGGCTCTAATTCTGTTTGGACACAGACATTCTTGACAGGTGGAAGATATAAGGCTTGATCCAGCCATGTGGTTCAGTAATTTGGTGTAACAGTTGACTCCACTGACATCATCTTCTGTCTCTTTTTGAGCAACAGGCTTTCACAAGAAGGAAAATGAAAAATCTACATGGAGCGCAACAGTAGAGCAGCCACCAGACTTTTTTTTAATTATGAATTCTGTTCACTGAAATCTTAGCATGAGCTTTGTGACTACAGATAAGAGAAAGTCCTGTACTCTGTAGAATTATCACTGTTGTGTCAGTGGATGTTTGAAAATTATGTTACCTGAACTAAACGTGACATCACTGACTATTAAAGACAGATAAGATGAAATCTGCTAGTTTAGTGCACATATGCTTCTGACTATACAAGAGTATTTCCCTGTCCTTTCAGAGCATCCCATGGCCTGTGTTTATGGCCAGCTCAGTAGCTGCTTTTAATCATCTTTACCCTTTCAACCAGTCCTACACTAACTCAAAGCACACTATCTTTTTCACTTTCTTTTCAAGGGCAGCAAGAGCGATCCAGACAAGAATAGCTAATATATAAAACAGATGCTTTAATGTTTGTGATACTTAATGTTTCTGAGTTTTCACTACCATGTAATTTTAAGGGCTAATTATGAATTACAGTCTATGCTCAAAAGAATTTTCCTCCAAATCAAGTTCCTTTACCAACATCCAATTCACCCACAGAGACATTTTAGCAGGGGTAAGAGCTCCATGTTGAGCAGGCTGCTTGGCTAACCCTTCTCACAATATCTCAGTCCCAAAAGTACGATGGTTTTTGGTAGTTTTCAATCACAAAAGCTGAAAGAAAACAGATGCCAGCCTGTGTTAGTATTACAGTAAGCGTTATAACCCTAAACACAACACAGCAATAATGTGGTACATGACACTGGCTTGTCTTCCCAATGCTCGCATTTGAAGAAACCAAACTAAATAAAAACCCTCTTCCTTTAAATTGAATTTGACAGCCTTAGTTTCTGGACTGGGCTCATCTTGCACTCGGAGGAGACAGTTTAAGGATTCATGCTAAAGGAGCCAGAGGAACGATTCACAGCTGGGGGGAGCAGAGGGAAACGAACTAAGTTTTGCTTTCAAGAAAGGTGGGATAAAGAAAAGCTTGGAGTGGGGTGGAGGGGACAAAAAAATCTGACCTGCAACTTCACTTTGGGCTAAAAGACAGTTCATTTGACCTGTATGCTCTCCTTGGCTGCTCTCAAACTCTTCACTGCCTGCCCCTAAGTTGTGACTTACTAAAGGCTTTACACCCATAATTCTCAGCCTTCACCTGCAGATGAAGAAATGTAAGAAATGCTCAAAATAAAACTGTTCTGATTAGGGACACATTCACTGCCCTTTTAGTCAACTTTTAGAATCAGTTTGTAATCTGTAATCAGTCTTCAGATAAAAATTTTCTCTCTCAGAATGTTTTTAACACCTCTGCTTTAACCAGTACAACTACCCCGTCAGCCAGGCATTGCTATCACACTCTTCACACTTCTAGCATTAAACCCAAGTGGCCGTTAATGCAGGTATAGTCCAAAGATAATAACTGAAAAGTGCACAAACAAGGATTCTGTAGGGGTGCATTAACAGCCTGCTGCTTGAATTCAGCTCCTTGACTATTGTGCTCCCTGGTGCCAATACACACTTGCCAATTCCACTAACCACATTCTATAAACCAGTTCTCAGCAATAAGAATAATAAGCTTCATGCACACAAAAAAAGACTCCACAGCTTCTACACACAGAGAAGAAACCAGTTGTGCTCAGCTCCATCTCCATTTCCAACCATCTGGAGTGAAGTGTCCTGAGCAGCCGATCAGTGTGGTTAGGAACAGAACTGGATTCTTCCCTGTGGGGATGGTGAGACACTGGCACAGCTTGCCCAGAGAAGCTGTGGATGCCCCATCCCTGGAGGTGTTCAAGGCCAGGTTGGGCAGGACTCGGAGCAACCTGCTCTAGTGGAAGGTGCCCCTGCCTCTGGTGGGGGCTGGAACAAGATGATCTTTAAGGCCTCTTCCAACCCAAACCATTCTATGATTCTAGAAAAGTAACAAAGCCAACCACTCTGAACGTATCACGTAAGCAAAATAAGCTTTGGGATTGTCACAGGCATCCCCACAGAGCAGAGCTCTGCAGAAATAAAGATTCCTTGGTCAACTTCACTATAGCCATCTTCTTTGGGGATCTGTGGCTGCTCTGTAATTACATTCCACAAGACCTGCGTACAGTCGCTGTCACACTCACACTGTGAACCAGCTAATTGTGTCAACAAAGATAAAGCTCATTTCCAGCCCTGGAGAGCTCTCACTAATACACACTGATAGAAGGGAATGAGGGGAGAAAAGCCCTGAAGGCTCAGAAAGTAACTGAATTTAAAAAAAACACCACATTTTCCAGTCTCAGGATGTATAGCAACCCACAAAAACATGTTCAAAAATTCAGCCAAACATACTGAGAGGAGCAAAACTCACTCAGGTAAGGCAATGTGTCATAAAATGACTAATGGTACCACTAAGACTCAATTGACAGCAAAACGACAACAAACAAAATATATTACTTCATTTCATTTTTCCCTCATGCTCCCTCAATAAATCCAAGGCAGGGAAAACAAGCTTTGAAAGCATGGAATGGTAACAGAGAACAATGAAAAAACACAGCAAAATCAGAGGAAAACACACAACAAAGCAATGGAAATAAATTTTGCTTTTATCTCTGCAGACCCATGGTTGTCTTCAGCACAATGCTGTGCACACTCTGCTTGCCCAGGGAAAACACCACCAGTATATCCATCACCACATTGCTGTGAACATCCTCCCCAAATCCAGGCTGACTGATCTCTGCAGCTGGAGAGGAGGGACAGGCTTCCCTGTGCTCACTGCACACAGCTAGCTATGGAATTGGAGAATTGTTTAGGTTGGAAAAGACCTTTAAGATATCACTGGTATTTTCCAAGTTCATGCCCTAACTTGTTCCGTGTTGATCTACTCACACTCCTGTGTCTCAAGTTTCTTCTTCCCCTTCTCCCTGACAGGATATTTACAATTATTGGTCAGCTTTTGCTCCATTGGAGCCCAAAATTACACTCTTCCCCACTCATGAGGCTGCCCAAGCGACGTATTTATGTGCAGCTCTTTCCATTATAATTCCATTAAAACTTTGAGGAAGAGACAGCAGAGTTGGGAAGACAGTCACCTGTGGTTAGTCACGTAACACTATCAGACTTCTCTCTGCCACTCCTGTTACTTTAAAATATTAAAAGCGCTGCTCTTGCAGTCTGCCCTGTAGAATAGGGTGGAAAAAACCCACACCGAGCTTTTCAATGGAAATTGTTTCAGCGGATTTGGCATGTGATGTTTTTGAAAGGGTCGCAAAACAAGGCTGATCCATTGATTTCAACTTCAGTCTAAATGTTTCTGTAACAAACAAGTGGTGGTTGAAACTCCCTGTGAATTCAAAAGTTAAGAAGTCCAAACTGCAGACACTACAGTGTCATTTACTTCCATGCCATCCCAAAGGATGTATATCCTCGACCGCTTTGGAAAGAAGCAGTAAAAATGCCATGTGTCTTTCCTGGGAATAGTTAACTGAAAATGTTTGTATTCCTCTGTTTTCTCTCAATCTCTAGCAGCATGGGAAAAAAAAAAATCCAACCTTTTACCTACACATCAATTTAATAAAACGTCAGAAACACACAGGATCACTTGAGCATGTGGATTTGACTCCATTATTATACCATATAATTTCAACAGCCTGTGGTTTTATTGTCCACAAAAAGCAATAACTTACTGAAGTGAAAACAACAGCAGTATTGCATTTGTGGTACAACACAACAGATTCACAACCTTAAAGCTGAAACTTGTTTGTATTTCCTCATGCTCAGAAGTCACCAAGGCTTTTTAGGAAAAACATTTTTTATTTTAACAAAGTGACTAAGTGGAAATACAGCCTTATATTTAATTACATAAAAATGTAAAGTCATCACACACATTACAGGAATCATTTTATCTCAAATGACTCAGCTATGACCTGTCAGAGGCCAGCCAGCACCAATAAGGCTGCATCAAAACCAGATTTCATTCTTTACCTTCCTCGTCCACATATCTCTAATATTTATGGGCAGTCTGGTAATGGAGATTAGGCTATGACTTATCAGGCTGCAATAAGACACGTTAACATGGAATTATGGCCCTTTAGCATGACCAGTAATGATGGGTAATGTTATTTACCTGAAGAAAGAAACATCGCTGTCACAGCTGCAGCTCATTCTACTGAGTATAATTTAGTTCAATCATTTATAAATGCCTGCCTTGCTTATGCTTTCCATTTTAATTTCCTTGTACTCCTTTAGTACTCCTTGTACTAAATCTCACCATATTTAGAAAGACAGTTTGGATGTCCTATGTAATCACCTATGAAGGAAACCAAAAGGAAAGCCTGACACACTCCATTATTTTGGCAAAGTAGGTTCCATTAACCAGTCGTGTCAATTGAAGACTAACCCTGCCAACACAGCCACACACCCAAGGCACAGCCGGCCCTGCCACGCCATGACTCGCCCGCTGGGCAATGTTTGAAGAACAGATGGAGACCCAACATGTGTAAATAGGTCCGAGGGCACACTTCAGGTCCCCAAGGTTTTTTTCCATCTCTTCCCTTTCTTTGATGCAGAATGGCGATGTAGTTAGCACTGCATGGTATCCTGCAGCAACAGTGCACACAACCACACACACCACGGCAGACAAGTTCTGTCCATTCCCTCATTCCTTCTATCCTTAAGCTAAAGTCAAGACTCCACTTTTTTGCTCATCCCTCCTAAAAGCAGCTACACACCATTAGCAGAGAAGTCATTGCCCAGCAGGCACAGAGCTGCTGACTCAGCCTCCCCAGCCCTCCAGCCCCGGGCATCTCTTCCCATCCCTATTCCATGGGATGGTTTCCCTCAACTAGGCCTGATTTGCAAAACCAGAAAATCATGGCAAATCACAATAAAACAATTATGTTTTTAATAAGAATCACTTTTCCCCTCCCTCCCAGGGATTTTTTCCTCTCAGGCAGCAGCAGTGGTTTAGAAAATCTTCCTTATGTTTCCATTTGGGGGCTGCCCCACAGCACTGCCATGAAGGAGATGTGCAGGGCAGGTAAACGGGCCACAACAAATTTGTAATTATGTGGCATAAAAAATACAGCAATGCTACAACCACCTCTAAAGAGTTTACTATATTTTACTTAAGCAGCTTCAAGACTGAAAACTATCAGCTGCTATATGCATTTAGACAGCTGATCTGAGGTCCAGCACAAGAGATTTCACAAGAGGAACAGGTGGACAACAAGGAATTCATACACTAAAAAAGCATCTTGATGATGAGTGAAAGGTGATAAAAAACTCTGGAAAACATCCATTTGGTTTTTCTTTGAAGTCTTTAAGCTCTCTGACCAATTTTGCTAGTGATTAACAAAAGAAGCCCTTCAAAAGCCTGCTCATTGACGAGCCCACTCATTTATTCTCTGTATGTATGATGTGATCTTGGCACGTACGTAGACACTTCAGAAGAGATTATTTTCATCTGCCAATGTAGTTATGACTTTGCTAATATGTCTTCCCAGTCCAGGATATTTTTAAGCAATCTGAAGACTAATGAGTCATAGGGAAGAAGAATGTTACTGGGCAGAATACATGAGGCATGAAAAAAGATGACAGACAGTTGAACAATTAGTTTTCGATTACAATTAAGTGATGACACTTTCTGAGAGCATTTACTCAGAAAAGACATCACAGGGACTGTAGTCACTTCCTGTGACATGGGCAACATCACTCAAACCAGGCACATTCATGCAAACAAAATATCTAGTGAATTCTACAGCCTAGGCAAGTTAATCTTGCATATAAAATATGAACATGCAGAGAAGAAAACTTAATTCTTAAAACTGAATTAATTGAAGACCTTAAAGCACAGACTGGGTATAAGTGTCTGAGCTTGAGCTGCTCATCCCATAGGCCTATTCTGCTAAAGCATAATTATCATCATATACCATCACCTCATGGGATTGCCCTGAAATGTTCTCAAAGTGGTTACTAAAACTCTGGCTATGCTAAATCATTTTCCAATTGGTGCTGCTTTTACTTCTGAAAATAGTGAGTGAATAACTTACCCTCTGTTTGGAGAAGAGGAAAGTTAGATGGGTCTGTGTGACAATTTCCCATTTTATTTCAATTCAGTTAATACATGGAGAAAAGAGGAGGGGAATTCAAAAGCCAACCAATTTTAAGGAAAACAAAAACTGGATTACACCCATCAGATATTTAACAGACAATACTGGACTTGAAGCTCAGAATTGCAACACTCAAAGAAAAGCAGGCTGGAATAGACTGGGAAAAAAACAACTATGGGCAGGGGCCAAGTTTTGCATACATTTGTTTTCTTCGTTTTTTTTCGGTCTGCCAGGTTATCTCAGGCTGTTATGGTGTTTCAGTCACCAGCTCTGATGAACACGAACTGTAACAACACCAGGAAATGGAGACCAAGCAGCTCTGATTACAGGCTTATGCAGAAGAAATCAGTTTTACAGAAATGTACTGTCTCAGCTGAAAATAAATTCCTCAAACAAGAAAGCTGCTAACCTGGGATGAGAGCATTACCTGCTAATACTGAATCTAGGCTTTACAGGACTGCATATGAAAGGACAAGCTCTCTTTAAGCACATGCCCATTGAAATCTTAATTATACAAAATGGAGGGTAAAGACACTCCTGAAAGAAAGGAGTAAACACTCACAGGAGAAGGGGCATTATACGATTTTTTTTTTCTTATTGTTATGAGAAGAGACTTTCAGCAACTGAGGGATTAATTCATCTGCTTTATGCATTCAATTTATTCACATACACATCATGTTTGTTCATTATACCACTCTTTCAAACCACGCATATACACACAAAATTCATTCCAAGCCTGAAACAACCCACCTCTGAGCAGATGCAAGTCGTGTAAAAGATTAATAGGCACAACAAGCAATCTCAGCTGCAGGGGGAAAAATATCCTAGTTAAATATTTCAGTGCTTCCATCTAACATCTGTCCTCTGCACTGGGCTTGACAGAATGGCAAGGTAGCTTCTCACTGTACTGGTTGTGTGGGGAGGTTTTGGTAGCAGGAGGGGGTTTGGGAGGGTTGCAGGGGTGCTGTGGGGTGGGTGGTCTCTGTGAGAAGCTGCCAGAAGCTTCCCCATGTCTGACAGAGCCAATGCCAGACGGCTCCAAGACAGACCCACTGCTGGCCAAAGCAGAGCCCATCAGTGACAGCGGTAGTGCCTCTGGGATAATGGACTTAAGAAGGGGAAAAAAAAACCTGGGCAGGTGTTTTTAGGATTTAGTTTTATTTCTCACCGCCCTATTCTGATTTGATTAGTAATAAATTAAACTAATTCTCCGAGTCAAGTCTGTTCTGACTGTGACAGTAACTGGTGAGTGATCTCTCTGTCCTTATCTTGACCCACAGGCTGTCTTTTCCCTGTCCGGCTGAGCAAAGGAGTGATAGGGTGGCTTTAGTGGACACGTGGCACCCAGCCAAGACTGGGCCACCACACTCACAAATATTAAGAGACATTTGCTCAACTCAAACCAGCTTGTGGGTGGAGTGCAAGCCGGGCACCCAGAGCAGCATCCTGCAGTAACTCAGCATCCTGCTGTGAGCCTCTGAAGACATTCCAGTATTAGCTACCTTCAAAATGCCTCCCTCAGGAGGTAACAGCACAGGTGGGGCTTTATCCTAATACAAAATCAGCTGGCAAAGTGCATGTAAACTACACTAGAAGCCTGCTTCCCAAGGGTGGGAGGCAACGGGAGACGCACATCCAGAGCTGCAGATGAGATGGCTCACTGCTTGCTTTAAGAGTCACTTGTGAAGGCAGCAGACTGCAAGCCACTGTAAATCTCTGCCAGACAAATAAGGTTGCTTGGAAATGGCAGTGGCTTTTTTTACTACCCTCTCTCCCAACTCGTCAATATAAAAAGAAGACAGAAGTTTTGAAACACTCTAAACACATTCCAGTAAAGGGAGATGGGGAAGGACACTGGTACTAGAGGGAGAAGCTGCAGAATTTTACACTTGAAGCAAGTACAAAGGGATCTCCACTCAAGCAATTTCACTCTGCAAGAGATTTTTGGGCACCACGCAGGCTGCCACTGCAATTCATCCTTCCTCTCTCCCATGAGGATGTTTGCTCACACTATACCCATCTGCCTTCAGCACAGCAACACTCTCAAACACCTCTTATCCCCATCACGCTGGGAGTGCTCAGGACTACCCTGTGCCCTAAAAATATCTGCAAATACTAACCAGCTCCTCACGCAGAGTCCCTGGGCAATGCCAGCCCCACTGCACACTGTGTGAGCTGGAGGGCAGCCAGGAGCTTCTGGGGCATGACCTCTGGTAGCTCTATTCACAACATGACCTGGAATTAACTAGAGGCAAAATAAATAAAGGCCTAAGAAAAGCTGTAACCTCTTCTACTTGAACAACAATTCATGTTGCCCTGTAGATTCAAATAGCCTTGGGACTTGACAGGCTGCCAGGGCATCCTCAAAGAAATCACTGGACATGGGGCTTCTAACTCAACTCACCTCACATGCCACAGAGCACCAGGGAAAGGTTAAATGCTCTTTGCTTCCACTCCCAAACCCAGGCAGAGGTCACATCCACATCCCTGGCCCAAGGGCAGCCAGCTGCACCATCCTCGCCTCCAGCAACAAGCCATCATCATCCCTATGCATAAACCTCTTCAGCTGCTACAACCTCATGCAAGAATCAGGTCTTCAAAACAACCATATTTTCCAGGGTTTTTAAAAACATGTCACAAACTGAACTGAGATCCCAGGCACCTGCTTGGGAAAAGCAAGGGAGTAAAAGGAAACACAAGGCACACACATGTGAAAGCCACTGGAAATGCCAAGGCGGATCCTTTCAAAGCAGCCTCTGCCACCCAAGAATTGGACCTACCAGACAGAGAAATAAAAGGCTGCTAAAACTTGGCAGGACCACTTATCCCTGCTCCAGTATCAAATGACTTCCTGTGGCACCACATGACACTTCCAGCATCTGTCACTCAAATGCTGCGTTGTTTGGGAGAAACATTGAAAGCCAAGGATTATCAACAGACATCTTCATCACCTGGTGCCTCTTACCAAGCACAGACTGGAGGGATTTCCCTGAAACACAGGAGTACAATTATCCCAACAGCAACCTGCCTCCCAGAAGAACCTACCTGCTTTTCAACAGGCATGAAAAATAAAAATAATTTTAAATGAGGCACCCAATGAACAAGCTGACTTTTGTCTCAAATGAGAGCAATGAAGTACTTAAAGTGTGTAACATTTAATAACATTTAAAATATAGAGGCAATAGCAGGCTTTAACAGCTCAGAGCTGCCATTAAAATTAATAGGGCTACCTATTAATTACCTCTGAGGATCAGACCACTGGGTGCCTTGAGGATTTGCACTCCTCCAGTTAGAAACAATGGCTTAATCTCTCTTCAGTTTCCCTCACTTTATTTTAAATAAGCATACAACATAATGCTCTTTCTTTGCCTTTTTTTTTTTTTTTGAAAGCAGCTATATATTCACTTTGCCATCCATGCAACAAAGAAACCCCCAAACAGGACCATGAACACTCACGCTGGTTGGACAAACAGCAAGTCAGGAAGTCAACAGCCACCAGCACGATGTCTTGTGCAGAGACCAACATTAGGTTACACCAAAAGCCCAAGACTGCTGCCTCACAAGGACTCTTCCTGGAAGCTCAACCTGTGTGAATAGTCAAACACTGCTCCCCTTCCATCCCCTTGCAGGAAACTTGAGAGTCCACTTCATCCACTCATCAAACCCAGAGTGCTTCCTCAACCAACACCCAGAGACTGCTGAAGACAGCAGGTCTGATCAGCAAGAGCGTCCCCATAATGGTGAAAAATGGCAGTATGTTCATATAAAATTACTTAAAAATCAAAGAACACCCCTCTGTAGGCTTGACAAATCACACTGCCAGCTTCAGAGCAAGGCTGTTGGAGGGGGAACCTCACAGCACAGCCACAAGGGTTGGTGGTGCCAGCACCATACACTGCAGGAAACTCACAATTCACAGCTCACACAACTCAACACGTAACAACCATCTCAGAGCCAGAGTGCAGACAGGTTCCCTTCTCTCGGAACTTGCAAAAGAGATTCCATACCTCACTCTGAGCAATTTCACTGAAAATTTAATTATATCTTTATCTAGTTCAGGTCTGGCACTTCATCTACATAGAAGCCATATGTCAAAATACCCTGTTGAAAGTTCCCCACAGAAATAGTATGCAAAATGGATTGTTTTCACGTCTGAGTGGCTCTCCTCCTGTTCAGGAGAGGGCTATCATGTTTTCCATAACTTGCTCAGTTTATTGTCTGCAGTCAGACAGCACTGCTAGCATTGTTACTGCCAAGTAAACCATGATATTATTATTCTCCCGAGAGTTAATCCACAACCCACTGAAGACAATGGAAAGCCGCCCCTTCGCTTTTACAGGCTGCACATCAGCTCGCTCAGCCACGCTGCTGGTTAAGTACACATTTAAGACATAAAAGCCATCACTAACACCAGCCAGGGGAGGGTGGATGGACACCCCAGCACCCAGTCCCAAACGCAGCTTCATGCTGACCCCCCAGCCCACCCATGGATTTCTGTCAGGCACGGAAATTATGAGATCCCTCTCTTCACAGCACTAATATTTGAACATTTTCAGCTCTCACACATCAAACCAAGCCCCTCAGCCAACTCAAGTCCTGCGGGTTATCCATGGAGCCCTTGCCAGGGCTGTCCCCAGCCTGGGAGCAGTGCCCCAGCACTGTCCCACTCAAGGAATGGGGACACTGCACCCTCCTGGGGACCAAGTGGCTTGGGGCACCCTCAAAGGGCCACCACAGGCATTCAGCAACATCACTGGATTCACTAATTAAAGCCTTTGTGGAGATTCACAGGAGAGCAAAAAAATCCTTCCAAGTTTTGCCACTGCTTCTCACTTTTATCCTGCTGAGAGGCCACCTCAACATGTTTTAAGTGAGCAGGGAATATCCACGTTTCCACCCCAAGCCCTTTCCTGGCCGTGTCTCTCTCTTCAGGGCCATTTTTGTTCCACCAACCATCTTAAAAGCAGGGAAACACAAGCTTTCTCTCTCAAACACAGAGGCCAGATGTCCCTATAGCTGAAATACACTTTCCTTTGACTTTTCCTATTATGTAAAAAAGGAGCAAGGAAATATTTAAAAGGCAGAAAATTAAAGACTGGTAAAGGAAAAACTTAATCACTCAATGCAAATCAAGCCCATGAGACTTGATTCAGGGCCCAGAAAGTTTAGTAAAATTCTTTAGAAGACAGAATATTTATATCAACAAGAGCATCCAGATTTATGGCGGCAGGAAGAAAAGAAGAGGGGAACAGTATGCAGCAAGGCTTGGAAGGGATATAAATCTGCCTGCTTCAAGAGCAATTTAAGCTCTGAACTGTTGAATAAATATAACAGTTGGAAACTTTCTGTGTCAACACAGTCACTCCCTTCCCTCAGTTGGTTTTATTTCTCCTTCAAACACCATGCAGCAGAGCTGTCCCTCCTCCCCTCCAGCGCAGCTGCCCAGGTCCCTGCAGATACTCGCACCCACCCAGGGGATCCAGGGACCCCAGGGCTGGCCCAGGACACCCCAGGCTCAGACCTGCAGCAGTTCCAAGCTCTGCCTCCCACCAGCACTGAAGCAAAGCAGCAGAGCCAGGGCAAATTTAGCACCATCTTTGACAAGATGTGATTAACCCCATGGCACACGACAGCCAAGGACCCGTAACCCTGAGTTCAACACAGGGCAACGAGGGAGTGATGACATTTAAGAAAAACACAACCATACAAAATGTAGCAAATTTACTGAAATTGGCACCATCCAAACCAAGGTTGCACCAGTGTCCTGCAGCAGGGAGGCAGCAGCGCAAACGCCAAGGATTAGTTCCTGCTGCCCAGAGGGTCTGATCATCAATTCAGCAGTTTCAGGGCCAGCACTTCCACACTGCATCATCATTTCCTCTTTACTCAAGTCATAGAGGAGAACTAGCACTGCCAAGACTCCCCAATCTGGAAATTAGGACATGAGAGACTTACCAGAGACATTGTTTTATAACAGCAGGGACTCCCCAGTATTAAAAAAAAACCCAAAAACAAACAAAAACCAAAAGAGGTCCTTCTTCAAGTCCCACTGTCTGAGCTACAGCCACTGCCTCCCCATGCACAACACATGGATGTTGTACAAGGCTGTGTACCTGCAGATGCAACTTTCCAGAAAATTCAGTGACACTGCAATGAAAGGATCATTTTCAAAGCTTCAAATCCAGGTGCTTAGAGTTAATTAACTCCATTATTTGACTTCAAAGGGAAAAAAATATATTAAAAAAATCAAAACGAAAATAATTTTCTTTCCACAGCTAAAGCGCTACAAAATCCATTTTATCTTTACATATCCACATCCCCTTTACAATGCTTTTGAATGCTGTGCATGAAATCCTATTAATTTATAGGTATTATTAAAGGCATCTGAATTTAATATTCAAATGGCCAAGTCTATCCTTTCCCTTTTTTCATCTTAGCATAAAGCAAAAGCCCCTCTCATCATGTGTGCCCAGTAAAGAAACACAGCTGAGCAAGGCCAGTATCCACCTAGCACCTGTTGGGGTATTTACACATCTACAATAATGCTCCTTGAACCCTAAAAACTCACATCATCTCTGCATTAATCACCTCCTTTACTGAGCCATGCAGTTGATTATCTTCTCTTCCAGGGAAGCCAACCCACTTCCCAGAACCTCCTCCATGCTCCTTGAGAAAGAGGTCCAGATTCCCACGTCACACTGTGGTTCAGCTGCTCCAGACCATGGATCAGCACCTCCTCCCTCCCAAGAAAAGCTGAATCTCCCTCTCCCAGCGGAGCACCACGGCTGAATTCCCCATGACCCATGGATCCTAAATTCCTGTATTATCCTGTGACTGCATAATTACTGAGGGAAGATAGATGGTAGAAGGAACCCATAAATCTTTCTTTTTTTCTCAGGAAAATGAAAAACAACTGCAGGCAAAGTTTCCACTGATGTTTCGGTTGCTTCACTGAAAGTAACTCTGTGTTTTCTTCAGACTGTTGTCTTGCATGATTCATTGTGAGGTCATTAAAAAACTGTACTCTTGCATTTGAAGACTATTTGCGCTACCGCACATAACCATTCCCACTTTTCTCTCTCCTCAACACCAACAGCCCTTCACCTTACTCGTCTCTCAATAATGAAAGAAAATGAGGCACAGGAGAAAAAGCATCCATACTGTCCCATCCAGGAACCAGCCTGGCAGGATGTAATTCTCACAAGGCAAGGCAGGGGGGAAAATTTAGCTGCTGGCAAATTTTCAGCAGCCAATATTCCTTAGAAACATATAGATTTGATTAAAAACGTTTGTTTTCTGTCCAAATTTGGTAGGGAAAAAATGAATGGTGCTCTTTGTTAGCCATCAATCTCCTCCACTTGTCCGTGTGCCAGATGGCATCGCACTTCATAGGAGGAGGAACAATAAGCAAAGAGTCAGTTGTGCAGTAAGCTTGCTTATAATCATTTAATCTCAAACAAGCAAAAAGAGAATAAGGACGGAAAGAGGGAACGAAGTATTGACTCGGCATTCATTCCCTTTCTTCTTTTATAAATAAACCCCCTCTCTTCACAATACTAATTGTTTGTTGACATTTCTGAAATTTTTATTCCCCCCAATGGATTTTGCAATTTTAAGAGAGTTTCAAACGGAGCGTGACCAACTTGTTATTATATAGAGAAATGGAAATATTTATAACCTACGAGGGCAGCCTGGCTCCTGTGGCACTGACAAACACCCCTTCCCCAGCCCTGAGAGCTCCCCTGCTGCACAACTGAGACATCCACCGGAGCTCTGAGCAGGGACAGGAGCCAGAAACCCACCCCAGCCCTGTCGACATTTCCCTCAAAACCAAATCCAGCTACAGGTTTAGCCTGTCGAGACGACTGTTAAAAACAAACCACCAGCACCTTTCACTTTTTAAGAGAGAACTCCACGTGTGAGTGGCCGAGGCGCCCAGGAGGAGCCCCCCGTGCCATTTCACAGAGTCTCACTCAGAACAGAGCTGAGCCTCGAGATCCGAGGCTGCTCAACAGCATCTGCTGGTATTGTGCCAATAGCATATGCTGGGAGCAGACATGGATTTCAATGCCAGCAACAATATATATTTTAAACCTTGCTACAGAACAACAGAGCAAGGGGAGCAGCGAGGCTTCTCAAGCGAGAAGCAGACCCGCATGAACTCCCACAGCCAAACTCAAGCCCAGAATTAGCTGCAGGTTGATGATTAACAGCAAAGCAGTGCCATGGAAAGCTACATCAGATCAGATCCCCAGGAGCACAGAGGGAGTGGAAACTGAACCAGCCTGCCCGAGCACAGGAGCAGGAAGTTTCCTGGCTCTCAGTACCCCACAGGATGCACAACTGGCTGACTCGGCTTTATAAAGCTATAGAGCCCCATACCCATTGGTGCCTATTCTAAAACTGCCGCAAAATACCACCAAGGGGATGGGAAAAGTGGTTGGCACCCTGAGCTGGGGTTCAAAGCTCAATGAGCCATGTCTCAAGTGTGCAAAGAAGCATTTTGGTTTTGCTCTTTGTTACAGCCATAGGTATCGCAAAGATGACACGTGCTGGATTCCAGCCTGAATCATGCGTTTGAGAAGTGTTGGACATACCCCTTTTCCCTCCAAGGATCTTGTTCACAGACACCCACACATTAAAAAAAACACCAAAAATTTAAAATAAAATAAAACCCTTGAAAATTTTGGCCCTGTCATTCCTGGCAGATGAAATAATCCTAGGGGAAACATTATTGCCTCAGCTCTAACAGATTGGATTTAGACAGCCGGGATTCATTCTTTTGGCTGTGCTGTTGACCTGCTGCTTGAGCCTATTCATCTCCCCCTGCACTTCTGTTTGCTCATCTGCAAAATGAGCAAGATACTAATCTCCTGTTCAAAGCATTTTAAAACTGTGGATGGAATAGCTAAGTGCTGCTGGTGTGAAGAATCACATCACTTGCAACCTTTTTTCCAGCTGTTAAGTAGTTAATTGCTCGATCTGCAGTGATCAGATGGTTTCCTTCTCTAACCAGCTCTTTCTATCAAACTGAGATCTTGATATATCACTAAAAACATCTTGTGGAATTAATGGTCTAATTTCTCTACCAAATGTATTCATTCCTCATCTGACAGTTTGGTGAGGTACAGAATCAGGCAGGGAAAGAAGCTCTACAAAAAAGCAGCAGTAACAGCACACACACTCCAAAAAACCCTCACCAAACCCCAAACAAACCCACAGAAACCAACTCACCGGAACACCAAAATGTCAAGAGAAATTACATCTGTCTAATACATTAAAGATAACAGTGATAGCCCCACAGCTACTGTATTATCCAGCACCAAACAATTTCATGCTCTGCAATTACATCATGGGGGGAAAAAAAGTCACAGTGAGTCTTGGCAACATCTTTAGTGGAACAAAGTGAAAACCAGCCCAAGCTACAACGCAGGAGCTGCTCTTGTTCAAAGTAACTTAATCTTCTAATGCGGCTGTGTACTTTAAATGCACAGGAGGAAGGAGCTTTGAGGCATTATCTGCCACACGCAGCGGATCTGGGGTAAGCAAGTAAGCAATGCTGGCTGGCGCTGCTCAGCTCGGTGCTGAGCGTGGGGGCCAGGCAAGGCTGGCAACAGCTGGAAAAGAGTCAACTAATACCGAGGGTCAACATTTTGGGCTGTCTTAGACAGGTTAAAATAAATTGGCAAGTGCCCCAGTTTTAGGGATGCAAACTTTGGCCCGCCTATGAGGCTCACTGCACAGCCAGCGTGTAGATGCACTCAGTAAAAGCACACAGACACACAGAACTGCTGCGTTTAAATGTCTTTTGAACGAAATAGGCAGAACAGGTGCAAGCGACAGACTACATTTTTGTAGTTCCTGTTGAAAATCTTGGGAAGGAAGGCACAGGGAGATTAACCTGGGACACATCAGGGCTGAAAAGTGTTTTTAAAATCCCAGTCTTAGGCATGTAACCAATTTATTGCTAGTCTGTGGAGTCTGAAACTGAGCAGTGCTCAACACAGATTGCAAGAGAGACTGAGTTTCCCAAGATACCACCTCATTTTCCATCCTCACGTCAACAAAGCAGCATCACCTCAAGCTTTCATACTAGTTGCAAGCATTCCCACGAAGGAGAAACTTCTTTCTCTTTTATACTAATTTAGTTTTAATGAACTCAGTTCCCGCTTCAATTTCCTTGCAAGACCTAAAGCTATCACAGGAGGCCTGGTAAACAATGCACCTTTAAGGATAAGGTGAACTTCAGACTTTAAAAAAAAAAAAAAAAAACCACCAAAAAAACCAATCTTAAACCAAGCTAAAGGATTTTGCAGAGCAGAACTGCTGAAGACATTTAGTGTTACAGCGGGACCCCTTTCCCTCCTCCTGGAGCGTGAAAAGGAAAGTATCAAAGAGTGACAAACAGAGAAGAAAGGGAGTGTGCCTATCAGGCTGTCAATCTGCCAATAAATCCCAGCGCTCCGCTAATGCCTTCAGTTCCCCAACACGTCTCACACTGTTTAAAGACACCGTGATGTGCACTCCGAAGAATTCAAGGAGGTGGAAGCAAAGCCCAAGGCCTTTATGCTTAACTGCAGAAGAAGAAAAGGGAAGAGAAGGGAAGAAAACCCTCAGCTACGAGGATTTAACAGACTGCAGCATTGAAGTGCACCTGCAGCCTCTCCCATTTATCACCTGCCTCTGTAATTTATAGATTTGCACTTTTTGCTGAGACCCAGCCTGACATTGGAATATCCATGCATGGCACAGGCTGAAGGAGGCAGAGAAGAACATCTGGCTGCCCAGTGTTCACCACCTTGTGGAAAATAAAAGAGGTGATGAAAAAAGCCACCATTGCATCACAAATTTTTCCCTTGGGTAGAACAAAACACATTGGATCCCAAAACACTGAACCCTTGGGGTGAAACATTGCCTCGTGAAGATGGCAGATCCTGGAGGTGGCTTTGAAACCCCACAGCTCATCAGAGCAGATTTGCACCAAACCCTGCATCGCAGCATTCCTGCTGTTCATCTTCATCCCCACAACTGGCTCACAGTGCCCCGCGAGGTCAAGACTTTGCAGCCTTTTTTTGTTCCACAAGACTTTTCATACTTCTTCCTAAGACTTCGCAGCCTGCCCCATGGTCAGCCAGGCACCTGGCTCTGCAGGGGTGGATTAACAATCACCACAACGCATTTGTAAGACTGTCTGAATGACCTGTGTATCCCAAAACTCCAGCCCCTTGCATTTTGCATTTTAAATTTCAAAAACATTTCAATTCAGTCTTTTGTGGCATATATGAATTACAGTATATACTATATTCCTGTGGGTTTTTTTTAATTTATTTTTTAGAAATTTCAGAAGTATTTTGGATTTTTCAATTTATTTTCCCTTTTTATTTAGGCATAACTTGTATTTATTTTATTTTTATTTAATTTGACATTCATTTATTTTTCATTTTTATTTGTCTTTTTCAAAGCTGGTTATTGACAGTCACCATGTACAACTCTGGCTGTTTAAAACGTGTACCGTGCTATGGTTTCTGCTCTCACCTCCTTGAGCACAGAGGCATTTTCTGCAGCACTTCTCCACACGTGCATTTCAGGAGCCGATTGCTTCCCGTGCACACTGCAATCAGCACTGCTGGAACATTCTCCAAGTCCAACCCAAGTTCTCCCATGGAAAGCCTCCAGAGCGAGAAAAGCCAGGCAGTGATCAAACATCATTACAGCCAAACCCTTTGATATTTGCACACTGTATCGAAGCCAAAGAACAATTCATCTAAAAATATTCACCACAGGCTATTTTAAATTAAATTTTCAATTTATAAAACCATGATAATAAATTGAGATTTCCATTTTATGAGGTGGTTTTTAAAATCATGGAGGCTGGGGGGTAGGGGGAAGAAATTTCTCCATTTTAATAAGGACACAATTGTAACTGCCAGAAATGCATTGCATTTGTCTGATGAGTCTTAGAGCAACCCTTAACCACCCTGCCCTTCCCGACATTGATGGATTGTGTAATTCCAGGAAGTAAAATATAATTATGGAGACAGATGAACAGACACCCAAGAAACAGCATAAAAAGGTATTGCATAGCCATAAAAAGAAATACTTATATATAACATTATTAAAACTAAGAAAATGTTATCTAAGAAAGCCTCATCCACATAAATACTCTTTGCCTATTTAAACTCATAAGGAATAGACTGAATTTTGTTCCATGTATGGTCTACTCAGAATTTATTTGTACAGTAGTATTTTAAGACACCTGTAGCATTATGCAGGCACATTATATGAACTTTAAAAATATAATACATAGCGAAGCTACCAGAATTTCTCTCTTTCCCTCAGCCAGCATTAGAACATCTGTATTACCTATCTGAAAAGGTGATCAGGCTCTCATTTCCAACACTGAGTATCTGCTTTAATCACCAAAGACTGTCCTGTTGGAAGCAGGACTGGCGAGAGCAGGGACCAGGTCCCCTCAGGTTAACCTGACGGGTCATTCAAGTTACACACAACAGTGTCTCCCAGTTAGTCAAATACTGCCCAAGAATCTGACAAGAATTAAAGATATGACTTATAAGATCAAGTGGCATTTAAAATATCCTTATTTCTAGAGCTAACACATCAAGAGATGCCACTTTCTCTCCATCCCTATTTCATTCAGTGTTGCTTTTTCAATTCATTTTCCCCAATCGATATCAGCACTTCATCAACCAAAAGTCCTCCGAACAAGGAACCCCTTCCTCCAATTTCCTGGACCTAAAAAATCATGGACTGAGCCCTTTCCAGATCAAAATGCTCATGACAAAGGCTCTCACTGTGGCCCAAAGGTCAGTGCAGAGCCCACTCGGACACCAAAGGGGAAACAAGTCAAGAGGCTGGGGCTGATCCATGGGGACAGATTATACCTTGTAAAAACAGGAAACCCCAGGGAGTACATCTCAGGCTACAGACACCTCCCCAAGGTAATTCCTGAACTAATTTCTAAGTGATGGCACACATTCCTTGGCAAGGCAGAGCACAAATATTTCCTGCATGCATGAACTGCTGGGAGCCACTGCCAGCCTGCTACTGCTCACGGCGACCCATTCAGTTTACCAACCTTTCGTCCAGACTGGGAGCACTTGAAAACAGAGACAGTATTTGTTGCTCTTTTCCATTCCTTAACACAACAGGACTAGTCCTTGCTCAACAGAGTGATTCCAACAAGAATAATCTCCTCCTCAATGCACAGTTGATTTTTACCCTAACACTGGAATTGTTCATTGTGAGTAGAAAAAAAAATATTTTCATTTTCTTACTAAAGAATTCATCTAAAAAGTTGAACTGCAAAGTGCATTTTGCTGTCTACGTTTTTAAAAACCCTTAATAACTAAGGGGCAGAAGGCCACCAAAGAAGAAAAAACTTTAAACAAAAAGACCCAAGCAGCAAACCAAGCAACATGCACATATATCTTAGACACACAGCCTCCCCCTTCAAATCACTTAAGAAAAATGATTTCTAGACAGATGGTGTTTTCCCTGTCTTGACTCCAGTTCAAATTCCCTTTTTGGAGAGACCAAGCTTTCCACTGAACTGCACATTATACACCAACAAAGAATAAATAGGCTAAATATAGCTTGCAGCCAAATCGCTGCAGTCTTGCAATGCAGCATATTCCGGAGTCCTTTGAGGACAGCCAGCATGCTGGCAATGCAGCCTGCACTAAGTTTAGGTTCTCCACTTTATGATGCATCACCTCCCCATCAGTCAGTGCCATCCCCTTCAAAGCTCACTTGCAGCACACTGCTCTCCAATTGCAGAAGTACTGGGATGCGGAGCCATCCCTCCATCAGCTGCTGGTTCCTTTGTTACGCCCTCCCAGTCAGCAGTGATTAAAATTCATTATCTCACCACTGCTCTTCAGTGAGTTGGATGGAGTGGCCAGTAGGGCTCTGCACCATCAGGGGATGCCCACCCTCCTTGGCTCAGACAGCCCACTGACAGGCAAGGAGCTGAAGGTGGGGAAGGCAGCTGCTGCTGCTCTCACCTCTCAAAGCATCTGAGCAGTGACAGCTGAGGCTGTCAGACACCAGCCATCAGCACTGCTGCTAAGAACTGAAGAAAAATCCCCCCAAAATCACTGCATACACTCACAAGCACTATGCAGGGAAACGCTGGGTGTCCACGCGCTTTCTGTGATGCTCCCCAAGACACGTGTGTTTTTCTCCCCCTCTCAGGCAGCACTGTTAATTTGTGCTTTTCCAACCTCAGCTGTCTTCCCTGCTTGTGGCACCTTCTCCAAAGCACAGGACATGTTATGCCTTCCAGAAGCACAGCACTTCTGCTCCACAAACAGCACACAGTGACATTCAGAGGTTTGGCCCCCTTGGCAGGGCACAGGAACCAGGACTTGGGCTCCACCAGCCCCGTGGGGGGAGAACATCAGAGTGCAAGGTCATAATTAGCTCTCCTGGCACCAAATCCCTCTGACAGGGAAGCAGTTTGGGGCCAGTGAAAGCCTAATCAATGTTTTGCAGGAAATCTCTTAGCAAAACTCACTCCATTTTATATGCCCACTGCTGCCCAGGCTGCATGATGTGTTCCCCTCAGCAGGAGCAGAGCCAAAACACAGAAGAAAGATCCACTGTTCGGGCTCCTCGGGCACTCACAGTGGACTTGCAGTGGGATCTGCCCCTCAGAGCCTCGCAGGGAAGCCCAGAGGCACAGTGAGGAGTTTGAGCTCACCGAGCATTCCAAACCTTACCCAGGGCAGCACTAAAGTACCAGTGCCCCTGCAGCAGCAAAAGGTCTGTGGGAACCCAGGGATGAGCAGCTATGGGGCTGTTTGTAGGGGAGAAGAAACGCTGGGATGGTAGGGAAGAGATGGGAAGAGGGAGATGGAAATGGTGAATGTTGAGCAACAAACTGGAGATGGGAGGCAAAAATAAAAATTCATGATGTTCAAATCTACAGAGATGTTGTTGTTTGCTGTTTGGTTTTTTGGGGGGAAGCAGCCTGTTACCTGACCCACCAAGAGCCACCTGGCCCCAGGTGAGCTGCTGCCTGTCTACACATTGAGTTAGGTTTTATTTCAGCAGGCGAGTTCCCTGTCGTGGTGGCAACACAGGAAACACTTATTGTTTTACATGTTTGCAAACAGCCCCTTCAGATCTCCCTTCCCTCTCTGTCCCCTGAGGTAATATGTATTGTAATAAATTCATAATTCGCATTACAATGATTTAAACAGCTTTGGAGTGGCATGTTTTAGTGCCTTGATTCAATTGTCTGCCTTGCAAACTGACAGCCAGCTCACGGCAGCTCCCGGGCGGTGGGAACCTGCTCCCACTCACAAACAGGGATAAACATGCAGGAAGAATCACACCTTCTAGGAAAGGAATTAGTAAAACCATCATTTAAGCCCTTCACCAAGGAGATGGGACAAACACTGTTGTCTCTCCCTAAGTGCATTACTGGGCTACAAAGCTTTCTGTCTGGGTCTACTCTTGGACAGTGACATCATGGAGCGGTGTTTTATCACATTTATTATGAATTCCTAACATCCAGGGAAAAAATCCTAGCAGGATTATTACCGTCACATTTCCTTCAATCCATACAGCATCTTACAATGTACAAAGAGGAATGAAGGCTGGAGCACCACAAGGGAGGAGGAGACAAAACCACGTGTCAGAGGGAAACAGTCCAGGAGTCCCTCGCTCTATTTAAGGATCCTGAGCTACAAAAATCCACTGACAAAACACCAGCACTTCTGCTGTTGTCACAACACAAGGAAATTGTCCTACAATGTGACAGCAAAAGTCAGCTTTTAAATATTATAGCATCTGCTTTGAAAGGCAAGCAGCTCCGTGTAAATCCATAATGGATCTTGGATAACTGCTTAGTGTTCTCACCTTGTGCCAACCCCAAACCACTCTCATAAGTATTCACCAGCTGTTAGTTCCTACCTGCTTTTTCTACAGATGCAAGAATATGCAGATGAACAACAAATGAATAAAAAAAAAAAAATATAAAAAAATCAATGTCATAGCTTTGCTTTGATGTTTTTAAAACAGCAAAACTTAGTACACATCCTTTCTACATTCATATTGCAACTTTTGTAAGGCATGCTGGTAGAAGCATCAAAGCATCAGCAATTAGTTATGACAGGAAAAACATTATAAAAGGGTCACACTGTGATTAAAGCATATTTTGCTATTGCAGTCTGGATGTCTTTTTTTGTTGTTTTAATTAGGTGCATTCTAGTTAAGACAGAAAAATACTAAGTTTTGTTTTCTTTTCCTAGCACCAAATACAGAAGATTCTGTAAGGTGCAGTTGTTGATGGATCTCTTCCATACGGTCAGACTCAATGATCTTGAAGATCCTTTCCCACCTAAATCCTTCTATGATAACATGACACTACTCGAAGAAACTGACTCAACCATGAGCATCACTCATACCTGGGGTCAGAAGTGCCATGTTCCAGCTGCAATCTCCTAGGCACCATGGAGATACTGCCTGGTAGTATTTGCTGTCTTTCCCACATCCCTGCTATCCCAGAGGACAAGCCATTCCTGATCAATTATCACCAGCATCTTTTTGTCTTTGCCCGTATTGTAATTCCTCAGTTTGTTTCCATTTTCAAGCTCTAATCACAGCATTTGGGGCTATTATGTTTTACTCTATTTCTGTTACACTTCCTCTCTACTCCAGGTCAAACTGTAATTTCAAACAGCAATAGCAACAAAATTACTTATTGTACTGCAATCAGCCAACTACACAAAGATAAAACTAATTATTTAATAAGTCATCCCAGGAATTTTTTTCCCTCCATAGCAAAGGGCAGCAAGATATGAGATCACCAGTTAATCAGGCTCTAAGACATCTTCATCTTTGCTCCTCTTTCAGCCATGGAAGTGATGTTTTCCACTGTCTCACAAATTACTTAATACACTTATTCTAAACCCAGCTGTCTTCAGAATAATTTCAATTACAGAATTCTTCTTTTCCCCATTATGACACTTACAGATTTGAAGCACATTGTATTCTCCTTGAAAACACTGAAATGTAACACCCTTGGATTCCATGAACGCTGGATAGACCATGGCCTCAACTTTGCTTAACGTCCCTCCAAGCACTGCAGGCACCTTATGCTTCCTTCAACAAGTCGATATTTAGGAATATATAGAACCAAGTATTTAGGATCTCAGACCACAGCACTTTCAAAGCCTCACAGTCTGGTGAGGAAACAAAAAAAGTCTTTAGAACAGTGACAAACTTCTCATCCTCGTATCTCTGAGAAAATGCAAGAGCTTAAGACAGGGTAGATACTGTATTTGAGCACAATGCTCCAAACCCCACAGCAGACTGTCAAACTCTAGTAGCACAGATCTGTCTCATAACTCACTTGGGATGCACTTTTCAAAAATTCAGACCTCAGAACATATGTACCCATTGAGATAGGGCACAAAATTTAAAAAAAAAAAAAAAAAAAAGGGGCAACAGAAAAGTCAACAACAGTTTATAAAGAAGGATTATGGATGCAAAGAGATTTGCATCTGATATATAACCAAATCCCAGTGATCTGGATTAAAAGCAGGAAAGCCTACTTCAGACATCCAGAAAGTCAAGGGAAAAAAAAAAATTAAAATTCTGCAGGGGCATAATTTAGCCCCTAATGCAAAATACAGTTTCATCATTCCAGAATGAAATTCAGTGGACAAAATACCTCCCAGCAGTTTGAAAAAAGGTGCTTGGAAATGCCAGGAAATGAGAATCAGGAGATTACATGAGGGTGGGGAAAAAGGAGAAGTCACACAGTCCTTCCTCCTTCCACCTTCTGGCATCTTTCATTCCCAGAAAATGAAGCCACAGCAGTGCAGAGGGTAGGGAAGAAACAGCCCTAAATCATTCAGACTGCAGCACTTCACCACCAACTTCAGTTTCTCTCAAAAACTCCTTTTTAGAGAATTTCACCGCTTTTCTTTGACCAGAATTTCTCCAGTTCTGGTCAAAGGCACGAGGTGTCAGGACAGCCCAGCAGAAGGAGGGCTGGGATCAGCAAACCTCCATAGCCCTTGGCTGGCCCCAGTGCCCAACCTGAGCAGAGCTTTGCTAAGGAAACACGATGGCACTTACCACCATCAGCTCCGACAGCAAAGGGATGTTTTAATTAACACAGTGTCAGGCAATAGAGAAAAAGCATATTTCGACCCGGATCAGCATATGCTTCACTTAACAATAATCACCGCATTCACAAAGAGCTTGACAGCTAAAATATACACTGATCCGGCTCTAAACAAGTCTTTGACATCAGCAAAAAAGGTATGAATTAAGAAAAATATTGTGTTTACCTGATTTCAGTGCCTTTTACAATCATGTTGTTCCTACATTGCATGGAGAAGAGATCTCTCCATGCAACTCTTGTGGTGCAGACCAAGACAAACTCTGATTTCCCTTTAACAAGCTGCATATTCTCCATGACAATTGGGTTTTTTTGTTTCCTAAACAGAACAGAACTAGTTCCATCTGCGCTTTAATGAAGAAAAGACTGCAGAGTTGTTATCCAAGGATGCTAAAGGAGACTTTTTAAAGACACAAGTCCCTGAAGAGAGGCGAGTTGTACAGGGCAGCCAGAGCAACCCTGAGCTCAAATGCTCCCCACAGCCTGACCTAGTGCTTGGTTACTGACCAGTTCATGAGCACAGTGAACAAGGAAATACATTCATTTTCAACTTGGCCAAATAACGGATGAGTTAAGAGTTACGAGATATTTGATAATGGCAGTGACCAGTCCAATGCTTAACCAATGATAGTGGGCAGCTAAGTAAGCGTCCTAAACTGGGAAATTCCCAATTCCTTGCAAAGGAGGAGGGGGGAAAAAAAGAAAAATCAATCACAAGCTGTCATGATATCCCATTGTTCAGCACTGTTAGCATTAGAAAACAGTCGCTAATTTCAGAGCCAGCAGAGTATGTGTAGTAGTTAGTGACTGCTAAGCAAATGCAGGCTGCCTGGTAACACAGGGTACAAGGCTGTGATTAATCATTACGATGCGACAGAAGGCGAACTACTGCGAGATAATGTCAGGAACTGAACTGTGCCCTGCCTCTAATGACAAGTTGTTTATCCTAACATACCGCACGTTTGTATGACTAAGAAAGCATCCCCAGCTTGTTTATTGCCTTCTGACCTATGGCCAAACTGGGTACCGGGGACAGGTAAAACACACAGGGTTTGGTCCTTGCATGTACCTGGACTACAAGACTCTTCAATGGGAGCTGGTGTAAAGTGTTTCTCCAGGAAACCACCGAGAACCATCGCCTTTTACACTCATATCACACCACTGAAGGATTTACAGCAACAGTTTTCTTCTAGGGGAACTGCAATCCATGGCAGCCAGTGGTGAAAACAAAGCTGATATTTGTTATATCTCTCATATATATATGCACACACACGCACACATGTAAAGTTAAGAAGGAACCTGATTTTCAGAACTTCCAGGAACTGACATCCACCTTCACAAAATACCTTGTAAAACTACTTTCCCTGACCTTAATTGAAACTAAAATTCCAGTGACCTCTGAAAATTGTGCAGATGGGTTCAATATATTCCCAGAACTGATTTTTTTTGTTGTTTTGTTTGGATCTGAAACGCATGGGACAAGAAAAATTCAAAAACTCCGTACCATCAGCAAGGGAGGGATGCATCCTCTGTTTTGTCCACTGTCATGGGCCATTAGTGCAGTTCTATACTGCATTAAACAGTATTTCATAGGAACAATTATTTCTTAAGGGTAATGGACAATAGCATTGATTGTTACAAGTTTGATTGATTAAACAGACAAATTAGCACAGTTTCTCCCTCCCTGCCTGCCATATGTTTCTTCTTAAACATCTGGTTAAGTCTTTGTTTTTCCTTGAGTAACCTAACAGGTGTTGAACCAAATCCTTAATGCTTCAGTTTTCCCATTGGAAGCAGATGGGTGAAGGAGACAAGAATACTGCATTTCCAGCACCTCTTTCCTCCTCCTCTGTGGTGGCCTCACTAAAAGCTTGAGGTTAAAAATAGTAAAGAGAATTTCAGATTCATCATTAGAGTGTACTTTTGATGTGGAGAAGACTCTTTACATTGAGACAAGGAAGTCAGACCTTGCTCCACTGATGCAGTTTTTCCCCCTGCTACTTTTCACAGCACAAAGGCTAGAAAAAAAAAAAAAAAAGAGAAGATTTTTGTATCAGACCTTCATATTCTTGTCACTACAAATGTTTAACATTCTGCCTCCAATTATAGGGGGTGATTTGTAGGTTGTGCTCGGGCCACTGCAAGGCACAGTCCCCGTTGCTCTGCTGCTGGAAGTCACCGACTGCCACAGGATACAGCGCTTGCCTGCAATCCTGCGTTGGGCACTGCACCAAACGCATAATTCTAGCTGAAAGCACACAAACACAGGTGTCTAACATTGAGAGGGCACTCTTTATTTTGAAAAACGCAGCACCACTTTAGCTAATTAGGTCTTATCTGTTTAAAGCTACAGGATAGTTTGATAACAATTAGGAAGGACTCCCAACAGGCTGCTGGGATCAAAGGTCCTTTCTGCTACGACGTTTAACAAGGAAATTAACACTTTTGCCAAGTAATTTGCACACGCTGCCAAAGTTGTTTTAACTTGCCGTAATATTTTAGTTTTGAATATGTACCTGCAGAGATGCTTCTTTAATTCAAGTGTTCTGTGTGCCAGCTACAGGCTCACTACCACACCACCAGCTCCTGTTTACTGCTGGAGGGAAGGCTACACAAACAGGCTATCTGAAGTGCTTGCTTCTAGTCACTCAAAGAAACAAAACACAAAACAAAACAAAAACAAACAAACAAAAAAACACCACCAAACAAACTTGGAGGCAAAAATTCCCTCACTGTTTTTTAATTCATGAAAACAAAATATTTCCAAATAACTACCTGTGGAATCCCAACCCTTTATGTCACAAACATTAATGAGAACTGAAATGCCAAGATGCCACTTGGGAAATTCCAACTGGACTCTTCTGATGGGCTTTTAATATTTGAGACAGGGGAGTAATCACAGCTCCAGAGAGCTGCAATGATGAATGGCTGAGGGACCGTGAATATAATAAGGGAAAACACAAATTGAACAGCTGTATTTCATAAAGAAACAATAAAACCATGCACAGCAGTTTTTCTTTTTTAATTCTGTGCAATGTTTAAAGAGACCTTCTGATACCCAGTAAATTACGCTCACATATCCTCTGCTGATTACTCTTTAATAAAATCAAGCTTCCAGCAGAGCAGGGTACTTGTCTTCTGGTTCCCTGGGACCAAGGGCAGGGCTAAGCACCAGCACTCCCAGCTGGGCTCTCCTGTTCCTCCAAGTCCAGCATCCTAAGAGAGAGTCACCCTGTTGTACCCCGAACCACGTACGTGCCACAGCTGCTGCCCCCTGTGCTGCTAAACCGACGGCAGGATCGGTGCTGGAAGCAGAGCCCTTCCCCAGCTGCTGTACAGAGATGATTCATCCAGCATTACTCAGCCCAGGTTAGCAGCCAAGAAGCCAGAGTTTATTGAGTGCACCAACTCAAAGCCGAAATTACATTTATTTCTTAGAGTAAATCAAGAGCAGACCCAACTAAGAGAGACAAAAGCACTGTGGCTAAAGCCAAGCAGTGAAATTTGGAGGTCTGGGGACAGCCTGACTTTGCTTTACTTCAATTTCCTTCAGTGAGGAGGGCAGTGATGGCTTTCACTGAGTGGCAACGGCCAGTGCTGAACACGACAGTGGCCTCCAAGCCTTCACCATCACCTCACCCACAGCTACAGCATCACATATGCAGCTTCTGGACAGAGACCACGCTGCCTAGCCACAAAGATTTCAGCTAGCCATTGCTCCTAATTAAACACTGGTCCTCCTTCATTCAAACTGAATAGGTAGATTTTCCCCTGCTATTCCCTCAGTGACCCTGAGCCTGCCCTGTGGCACTGACAGCTGGTGGTGAGAACAAAGAGGAGTGCAATCTCTGCAGTACATCAATTTAGAGAGGGAAGAAGTGACATCCCTGGAACCGGAGGGCAAAGGAAATGTGGAACCACTAAATACAGACACTCACCATGCAAACGTACCACTTCCACAGACTAGACACCAGCGAAAAGCACATTATTTTTACTAACACTTCTTTTATTCTCTTCAGTAACTCAACCACATCAGTCAGTGACCCACTGCAGCACCGTGCAAAAATACCCAGGTCAAACCAAGAGGCTTCTGAGTCAGTAAGACACTGGCTGTGCCGAGAAAGCCGACCGCGACGGTTGGAGCTGCAGAGGCGGCGGCCAGGTATGATCGGCACAGAACCACATCCTGCCCTGCAGCAAACCCCACGGCACTGCCACCGGCTCAGCCTCTGCTGCCAGCAACCAGCTTTCACAGCCACCTTCAGACTTTACGGCCCTTCAAAGAAAGCTTCAAGTTTTCGACCGCTTTTAATTAGAGCTCATGAAGTGCACCGGGTTCTCAAGTTTTTTAATCGCATAAGCTTTGTGAATTTATTAGCACGACAGCAGACAGCATCAGAAAAGGAATTAAGAGTATTTGCAATCCTTTTGCTACTCCTGCTCAAATGTTGATCGTTACATGCCAAGAGACTCCAAGGGCTCAGAATTACCATGGTACAGGAGCTCCTGTACTCTCAAATCAAAGGCTACAGGCTTAAATCAAAAATCAGTGCTAGGTGCTATAAAAAGGTGGGGGGAAAAAAACTCCCCCATCTTCTGACAAGTTCTAATCAGACACTGCCAGCAAAGAATAAGGAGACATCAGTAGCTGTTGCGTATTTCTTATTTGACCTCAGGCAAATTGTTTACTTTTTGCCTCCATTTCCTATCTGTAAAATCTAACTGATAATACTGACTGCAGCCAGAGCTCCCAAGCTCCAAATCTTAGCCAATACACTCCATTTCTAAAAATGAAATATGTTTCAGTCAAGTAGTTATTCCTATTTTAGGATATAAAAATATCTGCTGATTAATCACTTCAGGGTAATTCTTCAAGTGTAAACCAGTGTTTTGTTAAAAGGATTTTCGCCCTGAAATTAATTATTAAACTGGACATGCTAACCAAAACTAGTAACTCCAAAGTTATATCTAACATTGTATATGAAGTGCAGGTACCTTCCCCCATGCTTAAATACAGCAGCATCCCTGAGAAAAGCAGTATCCCTCAATCTGCTGTTATGCAGGAAAAGCTGCACTTCTAGATTTGGCTCAATATACACATCAGGAGACAGACTCAAATCACCAGAAACCTCACTCTTCAGATGGCTTGTTGGATTTCTGAAACTGAAGAGCTTTTTCTGGCTCACACATGTAGTAATCAAAGTATAGCCAGGAAATTACTCACTTTTGAGGACAGGTCTTTTTTAACCCAAGCCAGAGGAGGTTTGGAGCCTTTTTTCAGATGACAAGTAATTAAAACCCAAACGAAAAACCAAACCATCCCTCCCTTCTCCAACAGTAACAAGAAGCTAACCCCAGAATCCCAGTAACTAGAGCCAGTTTTGCAAGATACTTTTTCAAAGGTGGAAATTTGGCTATGTTTCCCATCTAAATTTTTCCCAGCTGTTCACATGACAACTGCAGGGACAGTCCGAGGGGTGCCCCCACCCTTGCAGAAGAAGGTCATGTCCAACTCTGTGCACAGACACATAAGCCTGTACTTCAGTTTTCCCTCAGACAGTTCCCAACAGTTTCTCTGGCATCTAGAACAGTGTCACAGAAAACATCTCCTTGTAGCCCTTCAAAATTAAGGCTGTTGTGCAGGTGTTAATGACTGTCATTCACAGCCACCATGGGTTCAGATAATGCCACCACAGGGCAGACTCATAGGTCACCTACTGAAGTGGTCACAGGCCCCTTCAGAGCAAAGATCAGTCAGTCAGAGGAGAATGAAGGTTGTCCAAAATCACTTTGACTGACATTCTCCTTTAAAGTCCTGGCTTAATACCAATGTTGAAAATAGCCTGGATTAATATAACAGAATGGTTCGGGTCAGGTGTACTGATGGCACCAACAAAAATAATTTAAGTTCCAGATTTAACAAGGTAAGGAATACTCAGGTCCAGTCAAGTCCCACTGACGTCCCAAACCTATGGGTGGAGCCCAAGGAATCAGATTCCACCAGCTTTGGAAGCAGGATTTGGCAGCACAAGATTCTGAGCCTCACCTTCCACTGACTGTCTGCAGAAGGGGAAAGCTGCAGTGCCACACAGAAAACAGACTTTAAGAAGAAAAAGGCAGTGGGGATCCTTCTCCCCATGCCAAGAACGTCTGCTTTCCAGGCCATCCAGAGCCACGAGCATCCCAAAAGCTCAGACTCTTCCCTGACACGCTACCACACCATTTTAGATAAGCACCCTGTTACTGCTCCAAGAAATACCAAGGGAGTTTTACAATATGAGAGTGGTGGCAGGCAATGGAGCAAAGTGAAAAACTGGTGTCATGAGGCCTGCCAGACCCCTCAGCTTTTCAATTTGTGCACGTGTGCCAGAAAAAATAAGAGTTTAGACAAGCAGGCTTGGTGGGGTCATTAATCACGGTCACCAGCCGAGCAGGTTCCAAACCAGAGGGACGGTCAGCGAGGCAGGTGGGGAATTGCACTTGGAGAGAAAGGGACTGCTCAGACTGAGAAAGGTAAGCAAGAAGGTCCAAGACAACATGAGTAATTGAAATACAAGTGTCAGGTGAAAAAGACAGCTTAACAAAAATGCAGAGCCCAATAGAAAGTATAAAAGCACATTTTGAGCAGGCAAGACCACAGAACAGTGCTGAAGGACTGCGTACCTTGTTTTCTGCTTGATACAGAAACACACAACTCATCCCTGCGTTTGACCTGTGCAGTATTACTTTAAAACCACTCCCACCAGTTAATTCTACAGCCAAAATCTCACCAGCCAGTTCTAATCCTTTTAAATGGTGGGGGATTTCTGCTGATCTTCTCTATCTAGGGATCAAACCAGCAAAGCAGAAATAGGAGGGGAAAAAAAATTGAGTTCAGTTTGATTTAGCACTGGGATATTTTGAATTGAGCAATGAAGTAAATGTGACATCGTTTTCAAATAAAATCCATAATGCTCTTCACTGCGAGTAACTTGGGAAACCTCCCCTAAGCATTAATAAGAGCAAAAGGATCTTCTTTTCCAGACCTTTTGCTTCAACATTTCCTAACTCAGGCTTACACATGCTTAGGAAATCCCTGCTGTAGACTTGAATAAAAGGTCTCGTTTTCACACCATCTTCCACCCAGAAATGGTGCTACCACAAAAACAAACCCATCCTACTTGTACTTACAGTTATGGACATCTCATAAAGGGAAGCTCCATATGAAGAAGATGATGCTGCCTGCCCGGGGCTGAGGGGCAGTTCCAGGGCTTGCAATGGTAGTTTCATTGTGCACATTTTAGTACCAGACACAGCAGAAACAAACCCAAGTCTCTCCCCTTAAAGTACTTCCAGATCTGTCAGTAACTTCTAGAGTGACGGGGCTTTTTTTGCACAGATCTCCCGTGCACTGAAATGTCAAAACTGAAAATAATTGAGACCATGTGAAATTTAATAACAACTGTCAAGAGAAGAAAATTAATAGTCTTCCATTTTCACATTTCTATAATGAAAACTTTAATTTCTGGAAGACCACAGCATCCCTGGTGTATTTGATCTGCTTCCTTAGCTGCCAGTTTGGAATCGATGCGATCAGCCCGTGGCAGGTTTCATTATTTAAAGATGTGAATCAACACAGCCACGGATGGTCCTCGGATGGCTACGAGAACTCTGAGATCCCAGGCACAGGAAAACACACATTAAACTGCAACTTCCCACACTTGTCTCCTGGGACATTTGGGTAATGCTCGTGATGCAAGCTTGGCTGTGGCTGTACTTCGCCCACTGACAGTTCAAAAGCCGACTGTCAAGTCACTCGTGAGGTTTATTGACACTGCAGATTTGACTGAAATATGATTTAGAAACACTGCTCAGCAAGTTTGGGATACACTTTTAAGTAATTACACAAATGAGCCCATAGGCTCAATCTAAAATTCAGCTCCACAGCCCAAACAAGTTTTTTTCTAAAAATATAGTTCCAAGAGTATGAGGACTTTGATGCAATTCAGCTGTGGGGGACAGCATGCCAAGAAAACACATCTGTCACTAATAAAAATAACAAAATGGAGCCTGGGTAAGGCCTATCTGTACCACTGCATCAACTTCCACTCATTCCTACCAAGTTAGACTATTAATAGCACCACCAATGCAGCAATAAACTAAATACTTTTAATAGCTGTACTAGAAAGTTTACCAAACAAGCAACAAACTGTGCAAGAGCAGCAGCCCACACTAACACACCAAAGCTGCAGGAAGAAGCCTTAGAAAACACACGTATTGCTGCGCTACTAACTCATCTGTCTCACAATTAACACAGCCTCATTCACCATCAACATCTCCTTGTTTTAGGGACAAGCACAAGTAAGAAGACTGCAGAAAGGGTGGACCAAGGCACAGGAGGGGACAGGCACGGGCTGAGTGAAATCAAAGCTCTGAGCCATCGGGCCATCATGGGGCTGCAGCAGCGGCAGCCAAAAATCACACCTCTGAGATCTGGCAGAAACAGACACCGAGGATGTTATTCATAAGCAGCAAACTTTCATGTGCTTTACTGTGGTTGGAGTCAAGAGAGCTTGACATGTCTAACCTTTGGGAAAAAGGCCAAGTTTCTCACCCACTCTCCCCTCTAACCCTAGTTGTGGGAATCAGGAGCAACACAAGGCAGAAGAGAAGTGCCTTTGCCGAAGGAGGTTGCAGACTGTCACACATAACAGAACTCCACGTGAATTCCAAATCAATTTCTGATCTGCAGCTCTCCTCTGACATTTCAAATGCTTATTTTTTCATCATATGAAAAAGGCCAGTGATTGCGCAAGGGAAACTTCTCAAGAGCTGTGGGCATGGCAGGAAAATCAATTAAAATTTTCTATTTTCATTTAGGGAAAAAGGGTCATCTACTTTAACCATGAGTGAATGCAGAAACCAAACTAAACCCAGCAGGACAGACCACTACCATTAGGAAGCCCTGATGGCATAATAGAGATGCCATCCAAAGCACTCCTAACATCAATTTATTTTCTTGTAAAGAGATTTGGTAGCACACAAATTGCCAAAACATCATCTGCATCTGTAAGAATTATTTTTTTGTGTGTGTAAACAGAATTCCCAAGTTCTCACATCAGGCTGATTTACATATACTAAATCTAAACAGACTGAGAATCATGCCTGACAATTTCTCTTGCCCTCCCAATCTCTATCCCTTATGATATTCTTACTTCACTAGAAATGCCACATCTCTCAGGCATACTTCTACCAATTTAGCTGCTTCATCATAAGCAGCAAGCAAAGTACATTCACTCCCATATGAAAACAGAAATAGGCTGTAAAAGTTGTTGGTGGTGGGGTTTTGTTTGGCCATAAACAAGAGATCATGTTCAAACCTCTGGGAAGCCTTTCACTTGGCTTTAGAAAACTACCTGCACACTGAGGACCTGAAGCACAACTCCTGCAGTTTTGGGCTTAATCATCTTTCATTCCTTTTTGTCCACCACCTTTGCTCACAGACCCTTGGGACAGCTGAGTGAAACAGGACTCAGTCGAGCAGGATTTAGTACAGCACTAACCTCAGTGGGATCTCCCTCTGCAACAAAATACTACAGTATTTATTTATCCACTTACATGTACATTTTGAGCCAGCATCTGCTTTAAGAGGTATACACATATGTAAGTCAGCAGCAGGAAATTGGGTCTTCTGGGAGATCATTATCTCTTGATGCTGGCACAGAGAGGATCCCTTTGAGAAAAGCACCAGTTCCTACAGCACTGCCAAGCTCTGACAGTCCTGGTGATGCACCTACAAGAGGTGCCTGTTCCACCTGCACAGCTGTGATGTGGAGTAACTAATGCCCCCAATCACGTGTAAACATCTCCTCCTCCCCAGGCTCCCAATTCAGGATTCATCATCTGTGTGGAAACAGCTCCCTTCTCTCCCAGTGCTTTGGATACAGGAACTGACTCATCTGTAGGGGTTTTTTCCCCCCCCCTTTCCCTCATTCCAATGCAGATATGAAAAATAATAGTCTTAATTTCAATATTTAATCATATGCTTCATTTAATAATGAGTCCAAGAATAATTTAATCCTGGCTATCAACATAAAAGAGATATTGTTCCTTTCGCTTGACTATGTGTGAAAATAAACCCCCCTCTGCTCTCTGGCTTCTTACAGGCCAGGATTTTGCTCGTTCTAACTTAATATGCAAACACAAATTACGTTATAGATTTGATTACACACACAAGACCTTGACCTGCATTGGGAAGGGCCACGGGATGCTCCTCCCAGCAATTTCATCTGCCTAATTACTAATGCTGCCGTCTCCCTTGAATGAACAACCTCGCTTATGAAACAGAGAGGGAGCTGACATTTCATGGCACATCACCTCGTGCCTCAGTGAAGAAAAACACATCACGTGCCACAGATTTCTGGAAGCATCACCGCTCCCTTATGGTACATGATCTCCTGCCAGGAATAAATAGGACAGAGTCCAGCATTGGAATCACATAACATTTGGCTCACACATCACTTTTCTGTTATTATGTGTTGTTATACTAAACGCACTGTTCAGGTACTGACCACTGGAAAAACCTCATTAGCTATGAAAAACCTGGACTTAAGTAAAAGGTGATTAATAATGTGGAATGTCTTGCTTCAATGCCCAGTGCAAAACTTGAAATGAGTCCAAATCTCTGAAGAGGGCAAGTGCTTTTGCATATTACCTTTATGTGATTTAAATTATTTCCCAATACGTGCTCTTTTGAGGGCAAATGGTGCTTGTTCTCTATATATTTGATAATGCTTTTGGAATATCCCCAAGCATTTTGTCCATCTATAAATAATGAAAATGCTGGTATTTCACATTAAAATATTTTAACATAAAATTACTTCTAGCTTGACAATATTCATGCATTTAAACTCTCTGCTTTGTTTTTCTCTAAAAACCTTTCATTTCAGCTCCTCCATCTTTTCCCACCTAAAACATTTCTGCTCAGTATTACATGTGTGCACTCCCACACTTAAATCCTTCCTCCTCCTCTGTTTCTCATTGTGCATACTTCCTTTGGAAATATTAAGCAGAATTTATCACTTATTTCTAGAAAAAGAAAGAGTTTAAAATTTGAATATAAGTCCTTCAGAGATAAAGCATCCCAGGTTAAATCTAATGAAGTCCAGGGGAATTCTATGCAAGTGATGAGCTGCCTGCTAATATGTCGATGCTTTAGGGAAGAAAAATATCAATTAAATTTCATAGCATGCAACCACATACTGACCTTGAAAGCTATCTGTAACTTAAACTTGAAAATTCAAAGTCTGAGTCAGAACTTCTGCCCTAATTGGTTTTAATGTCGCTGAAGAATGGCACAGCTCTGTAGAGACTATGGAAAAATTAAGGGAATCAATATAGAGAAAAAAAACCATTCCCCCAGATCCTATTAAGTATTAAACTATGACATTTGTATATGCATCTGGTCTCCCCACACTGGCCATTGCTTTGAGAGAAAAGAACAGTTCTTTTCTCTTTCAGCCTTCTGATCCTGCTAAAATAAAACCCCAAAAGCCAACAGCCACAAGGGCCCACACCTGCAGCTCCCCAGCAGCACCACACCAGCTCGTGGGAAGGTTCCTATGGCAGAGCACTTTATTACTGAGAGAAGGACAAACCAGCAGTGTGCTGGACACATATGGACACCGAGGGCAAGGCAGGGGAAGAAAATCCACTATTATCAACTGCTCCACAGGTCAAAGGAAACCCAGAGGTAAATCTCTCACCTGAACCGGACCTGATCTTTAAAGCCTCTCCCACAGCAGTGCCCTTTACTAAGCAAGCTGCAATTCAGATCGTGCCAGGTCTTCCACTGCAATTCTAACAGCAGGGGGTTGTCCAACTTGCCTTCTAGAGATGCTTCCAGACCACAAGCAGGAACAGCAGTGCATGTCTCAGTGTTACAGGATAGCCACGCATGTCTCCTGACTGAAATTCTTCTGGCTTTTGTATCAGTAATAGAAGGTTTCGAAATTCCTTCAAGGTTGAATTAAAATCTCTGGTGCCCAAGCTGATGAAAGGGCAACACGTTGAAACAGCACAGCTCCTTCCTGGTCAGCTGACAGCACCTATTCTGGGCAGGCTGAGGTGGGATGCATTTACTTTTGTGATTAATGTGGTAACTCTTTTCAGGTGAGAAGCTCATTTTCATCATGACTGGCAGCTGGTCCCACCACCAGGTCAGGTAAGCCAATAGTCAGAGTCATTAACCCTCTATCAGTTAACTCTTACAACAGTGGTTTCCTTCACCTTGCAGCAAGAGGATATAAAACCCTTCACAATTAAAGAGTTGTCCAAGCCAGCTCTGAAATCCAGAGCTCTCTGAAATAAAATTCACCCGATTTTGAAGTTGAAAAGGGTGAGAAAATAAAACGTTTCTTTTGACCATGGCCCACAGACCCATTTACCTCAAACACCCTGCACAGCAGCTCAGGCTGTAGCTCAACAAACCTCTGCCTGTGACTTTGCCAGTACCAGACAGTGGCAAATTCTGCAGCAGCCCGAGGCACCCGGGGCATCCACATCCCCTCAGACCCACAGCTATATATGTATAAATACACACACCTCTTTCCTCTGCTTTGAAACATCCTGCAGCAGCCAAGACATGAACTATTCCTGCAGAACAGCCCGGGCTCTGTGAGGTTCCTTCATCATGAAATTTGCACTCAGACTTCTTAAAGTCTAAGTAATTATTTGAAGAGTAGAAGACAAATCAGACAGCTCCTAGCATCACGTTAAGGATCCCAGGCAACACAACAGCTCTTTATTCATGGAGCACGAGCACCAGGGCTCAGCTCAGAGGGAAGCCTGTGAGCAGACGGAGCAGGAACCCATTTGACTGAAAAGAAATGCCAGAAATCCGCCTCAGAGGCTCAGGCAGATCCTCCCAGAGCACCACTCCAGCCCAGTGCCGTGCTCCTGCAGCACTCAGATGGCGGTATCTTTCTTAAGTCTCTGTATAACCGGATAAAATGAGATGCTGAGGTTCAGTGACACCGACCGAAGGGAATTAAGGTCTGACACATCCCTGCTTAGAGGGGATAGAGATAAGCCTGGAGAGAACTCTTACCTAGAGCAATACCAATTGGCAAAGCCACCGCATGTGCTTTTGGATTGCTGCAGCACTTCAGAAACAGGAATATTTAACGTGAGCAGGACTGCCTGGTGTGGACACACAGCAGGGCTCTCCTGTGAGTCACACCTTGCTCCCTGCCCAGGTAGGTGCCCAGAGACCTGCACCGTTCAGGCTGCCAGCAGGAACACACTTATTGTCTCACAGCGTTCCTTCCAAAAGCGCCGCCCGGCAGCCCACCGATGATGGAGCCCCGCTTTGCTGATGGGCTGCATCAGCTCCCACCCGGGGCTGCAACCAGATGCAAATCAAGATGGGAAGGTGGGAAGTGTGGAGAGGAGGGGGATGCTGAGCACCAACAGTCCCAGCATAAGATGTGTTTGTGACAAAAACGCTTACAATGTATTATCTAATCACCGAGAGCTTCCACTTCAGGATTGTTTCCACTGCCCCTGGCTCCAGGGAAACAACGTGCTTTTGCTCCATGGCATGGGCCATTAGCCTCGATGCAAAGTTCATTCCCTCCTGCTCCAAAACTGCTGCCAGGAGGGAATTTCACAACCTCCCCAAGGCACTCACCGAGTGGAGCAAAACCAAAAGCCTCCCCACAGCAGGAATTGGGTAAATCACACCAGGTTTCTTACACAGCTGATTGTGTCTTGGATTAGACACTGGCACCTCAAAAGGGACATTTCTTTGGTGACTACTTAACCCCTTGGAAGGGCTTTGGTTCTGGGCCGCCCTCAGCCAGGGTTTCCCTCAAAAGGCTGCTAGTAGTGGTCTCACATATTGTTCTGAACTCTACACAGCCCAGGAGGGGACAGACCTGGACCCAGCTCCTTCAGAAGCACCGCTTTCACCTCAGCAATAATAAATCAAAAGTCTGGACACTTCTAAAAACTCATTCAAGTTACAACCCCTGCCCTAATTTTCCCAATCACATTAACAGTTTTACCACAACAGAAAAAGAAAGAAAGGAAAAGAAAAAAAAAAAACACACAAAAAACAAAAACCCCTTTGAGCATTTCATAACTGGGTGGGGGTTTAGTATCACCAAAGCCTCTCACTGGTTTTCAATACAGCTTTATTTTAAGAAAGCATCTATTATACGAAGTTTGGGCTTTGGCAGGCACAGCAGAAGCCTGGCCAGTGCAGAGAAGGAGGACAATACTCAAAGTGCACTATTCTTAAGACACTTTTTCACATTTCTTAATACCAACTTAGTGAAAAAGTTTACAACTTACTGGAAGTTATTTATCGTGGGACTTCTGCATTATTCTGCAGCGAGGATACAGCCTCTCTCTTTCTATCCTCCTCCACAGATTTAGTAGAAACATTTTCTAGCAGTTCATCTGAGCCAGCTATTTAGTTTTCACTTGGCAGTATTTTCAACTAGGGGCAGGTCCAGCCTCCAGGAAAACAAGTTATGCAGCAAGAGGGTGGGACACTATGAGAGAACACATAGTAAAGCAAATACCAACTATGACCCATGAAAGGAAAACTAAGAAATCTTGTTTCCATAATACTGTAAATAACAAGTCATTTACACTGATGTAAAATGTGAAATTCCTTATGGGTTGTTTTTCATTCTTTGGCCATAGAGGTGGAAGGCCAGAGGCAAGTCCAAAAGAAAGCACGTTGTGAAAGGCCAACACCAAAGCCAGCCATGACCCAACATGAAAACAGCAGCCCAGGAGGATTAAGGAAAAGATCCTCAACCCAGCTCATAAACCTTCCACCAAGTCTTCGAGGAAGAAACATTTCCCAGCATTTTTCCTTGGCTGCACTCAGATCAGCAGACCTAAAGCAGCTCCTCCATCAACCCAGGTCCTGCTGGTATGGATGGAGAGATACTGTTGTGCATCTATTGATTAACTTCAATCCAGCATTTTCCAGTTGCCTGGGAATCAATTTAATATCATTGCTGAAAGCAATAAGGATAAAAAAGCCAGACGGATACCTTTGATCTATGCAGTTTTACCAGGCACCAGCAGCTCAAGCATTGCTGAGACTCTCCTTAAGACATTTTCCCTTCCTCGGAATTATTCTGCTGTTCATTCAATAAAGCAGCAAAACAATTTCCTGACAAACTAGGAAATGAGTGTTGGACTGAATTCAAGAACTTCAGAAAATATTAGAAACAGAGATTTAACAGAAAGCACTTGGATCCCACTGACCTTACAGACAAGTCAGACTGTCATTTCCTCAGCCATCAAACCAAACCTGCTCAAAGACTGGTGGGAGGGAAATAATCCTCCCTGCGGGGCACGTTCCACTGCCTTCCACATGCAAGTCTGAAGGAGACACACGACAAATCTCATCCACTAAGACTCTGCCATAATATTTTGCTGCAAAAATAATACAATTTGTAAAACAATATATTAAAAAGTCGGCGTTGTGCAGGGAAGTCTCCACAGAGTAGGTGGGCAGGGAAATCACAACACCAAGTTCAACCTGCAATGGCAGACAAGTTACTTCAAGTCCATGCCTTCGTTCCCCTTCTGGGAGCAAGGGCAGGAACATCAGCTCACCCACACAGACTGGAGGCTCCTCAGGGGAGAAGCTGCCCCGTCCTCAGCAGCAGAACAAGCACAGCAAGGCCCTGCTCTCGCTCACGGCTCCAGTGGCACAAATAATCATTGCACTTCCCTGCCTGAGTCCCACACCCTCTGTTGTCCCAAACACACTGTACCATCCACACATAGTAAGATGCCCTCCATAAACACCTCAGTCGAAAGCAAAGCTGGGGAAGCTCCTCAGTTACTGATGCTTGCTCTCACTTCTTCAGAATGCACGCCACTGAAAAGAAACCCCCCTATAAAAACCAAAACAAAACCCCCCAAGAGCCAAAGTAAGAGGTGGTCAAAGCTCTATTTTACCTGCTGCAAATTCAAAATAACTGCTCTGACTTATTTCAGCTCTAGCAGGTCACTTCCAATCTACTTCTGACTCAGAGCAGTGCCCAGACAAAGCAGCATTTCAGTGCAACACACACTGGTTTGAATGCAATGCCTGATTACAAAGTTTGTGTTTTGCCCCTACGTAGCTGTCAGACAAGTCTGTCTCTACAGCTATGGCGTGTAACCCTCAAACCAGGAAATCTGAGAAAGCTCTGGTTCATCAGGGTTTGCTGCTCCAGAACTGGGACCTCTGCTAGAGGAATGAGGTAAGGTGCTCACAGAAAATGCAGAAAGCCATTGTGTCTTCTGCCAACAAACTGCACAGTTTCTTAAAGTCTTAATTCCACTTTGAAAAGGCCCAAGAGTGCTTTGAGCAGTGGCCAGCACAAAGCCTTCCCGAGCCTTGCTAGGCCATCTCCCATCTGCTCCAAGGAGTGGGTGAAGCTCACTAAAGGTATTACACAAGCTCATTTATAGGATCTACTATTGCAGTATGCTTTATTTCCCTTCATAGAATAACTGCAATATCTGGCAAAATAACTTTGAAAAAAAAATAAAAGGCAAACCATATTCAAAACTGGCACTTTCTGGAGGCTGCACTCTGGACTTTGTGCAGGAGGATGGGGAAACTCCTGACTCAGCCCAGACAAGCAGAGATGAGATTTGGCACAACATGCACAGGCAGTGGGGCTACCCTGTGACACATAGGGGTCAGCTGTGGCAGGGACACTGTGGTGACCCATCTGAGAACTGGGCAGTGCAAATCCTTGTGGTGTCTCACTAGCAAGGTCTGTATCAGCAGCAATGAAATGGGAGACTTTTCAACAGCTTACCAGAAAAATCTAGGAATTGCTCCAGGGTCTTGTGAATAAGAAATCAACTGAAAGCACTGCTGTACAGTTTTCTTGCAAATTCTAGAGGACTTTTGGCTAGGAAAGTATTAGTAGAAGTAAAAATTTAAAAAAAAAAAACCACACACACAAAAAACAACCAAAAAGGAATACAGCATTACCCTTGATCTAGCAGAGAGCTACACCATGTTTCCAAGTATTTCCCCCAACTTCCCATGGGATTTCCCGTTTCCTTAACTGTAAACATGTGAGGAGTCTCTGCACGACTGAACTAAAAGTAGTACATCTGCTTTCTCAACAGTTACACTTTCCTATTAAAATTTAAACTCAGCTCCTAAGTACGTGAATATTCGTGTGCCCAGTTAGGAGCATTAAATTCCCTCCCAAGACCTTTTTCCCAGACAGATGCTCCAAGAGAAACAGCTGCTGGAGACTGCTCAGCACATTGTTTTTTCCAGAAATACACACCAACCATTTCCATCCAGAGCTTCAATGTTTCCTGTAAATAGGAAATAATTTAAGAATTTTTTCCCCCAGCAGTAAAGACCAATTGTTTCATCATTTAAATTCTCAAGTTAGTGTTTCATCCCACCACTTGGGGGGCACTGCCAATGCGTCTGAATTAAGTGAATCAAATCAATGAGCTGCTGCTGTTGGAAACTCAGCTCTGGCACAGGTATTGAAGGGCTAACTCAGCAATGCAGTGAGCACCCAGAGACAAAAAGGAGATAATTTAATCAAACACCAGTTTTGTAGGAAGATGGTCATTATTGATTCTCATCAGACACAGCTAGGCAGACAAAGAGAATACCCTGAGTCAAACACACCCTTAATTTTTCCCCCACTGAGATAAATTTACAATAGCCTTCCAATCTCTAGCTGCTCCCTTTTGTGAGAGTTGCACGTATGTGCTTTTTATTAGCTCTGGGCTTAGCAATTAGATGGATTTTCAGTTACTTCCAGAAATGTTGGAGGGTGACTGAGCTGCAGCTAATCTTTGCATCTCAGTAAATGGGAATATGAAAAATGCAGCAGGGCTCTCCAGCACTACAGCCAATGCATCTCAATTCTGCACTTCCACACAGAAATGTAATGCTGCATTTCACATCTGAACTCTTGCACAGGTGCCAAAAAGGGAACCATAACATAAGGAGAAAAGTAGTTATAACCATTGATTTGTAGGGAGGAGAAAGAAAAATAACACAGACATTCCCTGCCAGGAGATGACCAATTTTCCAATAGTTCTACTGCACAGAAAATAACAGTAGAGATGTGGGCTTTTTTTTTTTTTTTTTTTGAAGCCGTTAAAGCAAAACAGAAGATTACAGCTGCAACAAGCTATCCATTAACTCTAATTAGTGAGTATTTGTTGTCTGGATTTAAAACTTCCCAACTTGGTGTTAATGAACTGTAACACTGTAGCAAAAGGTATTAATAAAAACACCAGACTGCGGGCGAGATAACAGATCTCAGCTCACAGTTCAGAGGATGCTGTTGGGGAAATGCTCTTTGCAGCTTCGATCCAAACACTGCAGAACAAGGAATACAAGCATTTAAATTGGTTGCACTGGAAGACTGAGAGAAACTATTTACCTTGCAAAATAATATTTAAACATCACTCCATATTCTGTTTGAGAGAAGTAAGCCTCTTCTAATCTACAAACATACACAAATTATGCTTTGTTTTTTCCCCTCCTTGAATGAAAACAAGCAACAGAGCAATTGAAGGGAGGGAGACAACCTGAAACTTAGTGTTAAAATTGTTTGGGTTTTGTTCTGTGTCTTTTTTGTTGTTGTTTCTGGGTGGTTTGGTTTGTTTGCTTAGGTTTTGGAGGAGGGTTGGTTATTTTTTCTTGGGTTTTTTTCAGTTTGACTTATCTCCTGTTAAGATTCCAGAGGGGAGCAAACCAAAAGCTGAAATGGCTGCCTGCCCTGGTAATTTTAGAGACCTTGTCCTATAGGTCAAGTCCTTCTGGCCTGACAGCAACACACCCTCGTGTCAGGTCCTCACCCGGCCAGGCCCATGGGGTCCAAAGGCTCACCTGTCCCATTGCCCACCCCACCACCCACACATGATCCCCCATACGGCCGGGGAAAGGGATCCCTGGTGCGACCCCAAACTCAGAGCACTGGAAAGTGAAACTTTGCCAGCAAGAAAAAAGCCAGCTTCAGACAGCTGCAGAGGAAAAGAGCTGTTCTCCCAGCGCCATGGTCTGCAACAGCTCACTGCTTTTTTGGGGGTAATACCTGCAGGTGCTTCTGGCTGCGCTTCTTAAAAGGCTGCCCAAGAATTGGCCAACTGTAACTACAAGAAAAGCCTCTGAGAGTGCTTCCTGGTGTAACACTGTCCTAGACACCACAGGATACCCTTCCTTCTCCACTGACACACTCTAAAAATGACAGACAACTGTAAACTTAGGTGGAAGAGAGCTAATAGTACAGCCTGAAACAGTGCATTCAGCCAGCTGAAGAAATGGGAAAAACATCACTCCCACTGCAGGAAAGGTATCCAGCCCTCACGTTCCGATGCAACGAAAACTGAGCTTCATAGATCTCTCTCACCAGCTCTGGTGTGTGATGAAAGTCCTTCCATCATTCCTGGTTTAATTTTGCCCCATGGAAAACAAGGGCCACCCAGCCACCACAGGTAACAGAGGGGTGAGAGGCACCGGCAGTGGAGGATGCACAGAGGGAAAGGAAGGGGCTCTGTCCACCCACCAGCAAATACATCTTCTGTCTCCCAGCAGATCTTCCCAATTGTTTTTCTCAATTTATCTTTCAACAGGGTACTTCATTCATATCAAAAGCCTTCATTTCTACACGTTGCTGTGATCAAACTCTGCCATTACAAGACACGGTCTGTTTAATACGCTGTACGCATGCTGATTGTGTACCTGCCAGCCTGGATCTCTGTACAGACTCTGCATCTCAGTGGCCATCCAGCACCATTCCGACACTGCTAGAAGCCATTTCAGCTGCTCTGTCCCCTCTGCCAGAGCTGTACTGGCCCAGTTCACTGTACTGGCCCAGTGTGGCCCTCCCTGTGAAGTTTGCTGTTGCAATGCTTTGAAACACAAGCAGCACTCCCAGTGTCAGGATCAGCACAACAGGCATATTCAGACCCCTGCCAAAGTGCAATAGCTACTAAGCTCCTGGGTTTATTGGAAATCATTTCACCACCCCAACAATCTTCCTCTTAGGGCAGCCAGGGCCTGGGAGGAACAGAGAAGCCCTCCAAAGGTCTATGCAAAAGGAGGAGAAGGGGAAGAAATGAGCAGAGAGAAAAAGGAAAACCATTTACTGGTCACTGAATCCGAGCTGTAACCTGACCCTGGCTGTGTCTTGCCACCGACAGCATTAACTACAAGCAGCTTCCATTCAGCAGCTCCTGCCAAAAATAAACAGTGCCGGCTTTCCTGGCTGCTTGCTTGGGTTTGCTCTCAATGTTTTTCTTCTTGCCTCTTCTGGCTAATTGGGATACGCTACGTTTCCTCCAAGTAGTTTCTTAGTTTGTTTCTACCCACTGCATTACTAAAATTGGAGCAGTTTCTCACAGCACAGAATGAAAATAAAAGCTGTTTGATCAAAGATGGCCACAGCGGGCTGCCTGGTGTTTTAGGGGAGAAATAAGAGGGCTTAGAACAAGTGCACAGCAACATCCCCCTGTAAGCACTTCCCCTGCCATTAGCACTGTTAGTCTATCCCGATGTTTTCCCCTTTTTACTGAGGAATTTTTTGCAAACAATGTTGTCAGCTTTTTTAAAATATGGGTCAAAACATTCGAGCCATCCATCTTCATCAGGCACTGGTGGCTTTTTTTGGAGTGCCATTGCTTTCCATCTCATCATACAGTTCACACAAACACAGGTAAACTCAAGTCACCTCCAGCCCACAGATATTTACACTCAGGTCCCGTAAGTGAAGGGCCGTCTCCCTGTTTCCTTTGCAGATTGCCAGGCATCACTCCTGCTGATACCACCCCAATCCCCTTCAGCTCTGCATAACCCGCCTTCTCTCCAACCCCTGAGCGGACAATGGCATCTCACCAGTTCTGGTACAACACCTCCTGCAAGGCTCCAAAAGCCAGTGGTGCTGGCACATCTTCATGAACAAGTGAAAGAGCAGACAAACTCCCTCCCCCACAGAGCACTTGCTTTGTACTTTTAAAATCAGAAATAGGTATCAGTGGACAGAGGCAGAATTGGGTAACTGAATAAAACCAGCAATAACAAACCGAACTACAAACTGCTGAAGGTGTTACACAAACACATTTACCTTCTGGAAGAAACTCCACCAACCAACAGCACACACTAGACCTGTTTTGAGTTGCAGTTGGCAAAAGGCTTTAATAACCACCACGGCAAAGCAAGAATTGAGAAATACATGACCAGTGCTACAAGTTCTAAAGAATATTTAGGAAACCCCAACAACAAACCCAACTGATTTAAGCTTTTGGACAAGCTTGCTTATATGAAACCTCTTTTCTTGCTTTCCCCTAGACCTAGCAATGCAAACAAACAAAAAGAAGAAAGAGCATGTTTCTGACCCAGCCTCTGAAAAATAAGTTCAAAGTCCCTTTAAAACTATCCTGATTTAATATGCGGTAAGAAGCACTCTCTGCCTTCTAATTTGTTCAGTTCTTTTAAACACCTAATTTCCTCTGCACTGTCACCGCACAGCACTCTGAAGCCTCATGGAGCCCTGCCACTTGATTCAACACCAATAGTCACATTTCAATAGGCAATTCCACTTGAAAGGTTATAAATGAAGGGAAAAAAAGATGTCTTCAAACGAAAGAATGCAATGCAACACCATTTATTTATATTCAAGTCCTTTTTTCTGTTGCTGGCTACTGTAGGCAGGCACAAGAGAAGGGGAGCTTTAAAGCCTAGATAATTAATTCTAAGTGGTTTTAAAATGGCTAGAGATTTAAGGTAGACAAGATGCAACACTGGAATTAGAGTCAAGCTGCTGTGCTCTTTGCTATGCTCTGGAATGCACTGTTTACTCTGGCACCACATAAAATACATAACTGATTTCTCAAGGAAAAGAAACAAGAAAAAAACCAGCCCCATAAGCCTCATTATTCTATAGAACAAAAACAAAAAGGTGTGTTTCAGGCCAAATCACAGTTGTATTTCAATAGGGTAGGAGAATTGCAACAGAATTATAATTTCGTATTTATTAAAATTCATTTACTACAATTGCCATCAACAGGACCCCCAGGCTGTTAACAACAACCTCCCTGGAGGCAAAAGCATCAACTTCTATAAGCATATACAGATTTAAAGAAAAATTAAATTAAAAATAAATTTAATAGTATTATTTTGGAGAACATTTATCATTCCTGAGTGTGGGGGTAGTTTTTTTTTATCCTTTTCCAAACTTCCTTATTAAGATTTTGCGAAATTATAATGAAACTTGACAATAAACCACATGGTGCCTAAGTACACTCTCAAATTAGTCAGTTGGTAATTCCACCAGCTGCACAGCAACTATTTGTATGTCCTCAGACAACAAATGTTACTCTTCTTCCAAAAGCCAAGCCAGACTCTGGGGGTTTCAGAACATTCCGGAGACAGAGACAGTGCAAAACACCAGGGAGCTCCTCTGCACCATCCCAGTGCCCAGGGGAGCATTCTCCACACTTCCTGCGAGCCAGGGAAACTGTATTTAACATGGTGCAGTGAATTACAGGCAGCTTGCCCAAAAGTGGAAGACTACACTGCCCAGAAGCAGCTTTCCAGCTCCGTCCATCATTCCTCCCCTCTGTTCCTGATTCTGAGTCATAAGGAGTTTGGTCATCCTTTGCCAGCAGGGCAAATACAGGAAAAGAAACACTTTTGGGGCAAGAAATGCAATGTACTGTTAAACGCTGGACAGGAGGAGCAAATAGCTGGTGGCACTCAGAGACAGAGGCAGGTTGGCAGAAGGCAGAAACCTTTTCTCTCTCTGCAGCATTTCTGACACACCACAAACCATCTCTGCAGTCCCAGCAAAAGACAGAAGGGCCGATTTCTGTCGTGAGAGGAGCTGGAGCCCGAGGGTGAAAAATCAGTGTTTGTCACTCAGCTGAGTCTCAGCACAATGAGGTGAGCCAGGGTCTTCAAACATTCAAAGAAGAAAAGAAAGATCTGTAAAAATGTAACCAAAGAAATGCTGCCAAAAACTCCACTACAGCAAATTAAAACAAATAAATGCAAGTAAAGTACAGAGTAACTACAATGCTAGCAAAGGGGGAGGGGTGATGAGGAGGACTTGCCACCAATTCTGAGATAACAGTCTTTGTTTTTTTCATATGTTCAGGAATAATAATTAAAGGCAGAACACAATGAGATCCAATTTGTCACACAACACCTGCAATCAGCTGAGCAAAAAAAAGACACAAATAAAACTCCAAACCAAAAATCCCACTGTTTAACTCCTACATTGCAAAGTATATTTCATGATTGTTTAATTAAAGTAATTTTTAGCTTTGCATGGCTGCAATCACCAAACATTGTTTCCCTGTCAGCATTTGAGGGGCTAACATACTGTTGCCAACAATTAGCACAAATCTGGCTGACATTGTTTTCTCTAAAAATAAACCATGCATGTTAAGTAGCTTGAGAACAAACATGAAAACAAGATTTTAGGATAACATTTTTCTTTTCAGTGGAAACAGTCCTGCAGGAAGCCCAAGTAATCACTCCAGGACCTACTCAACCACCACCATACATTTGTTGCTGGTTAAGTACCACTAGGACATAAATTGGAGGTTCTGGACACCTGTGATTAACAAACCTTTCTAAGCAGAGGGAAAACATTAAGTCCAGTCTCTTGGCCAAAATCCATTTGGGAAAACTCTCAATTTCCCTTCTTTACCATCAATGGTCTGAGCAAGAACACCATGGCAAAAGAAGAGCATGCAAGAAAACAGCCTCTGTGAAAATTCTTTTCTTTTGGAAAACTGACTTGTCTCTAACTTGACCAAAAAGAAAATCCAACAACACTGAAATAACACCACAAATATGCAAGTCACTTGGCTTGGGAAGGGTGCAGTCCTCTGAATTAGGAGCATCTGAGAAGAAAGCATGCATGCATTTCCAAGGGCTGCTTTGTTTGCCACCCATCTTCAATTTCAGGACCCAGTCATTCACCCATGTCACACTCCACTCCAGATGTTTGTGCCCGACAAAGATGATTAAATGTGACTCTGAGAACAGAGACAAATCCTTAATTCTCCTGGAGAAATACTATATTTAAATACAGACTGAAACTGCCCAAAAGGGAAGAAAACAGCTTCTTATTGTCGTTTACAGCCAGGACTGTTTAAACTCTTACACTGGCAATGGAAATCACAAACCTAATCCGAGGATTAGAAGCAGACACATACTCCAGTTTTGAAGCCAATCCATCTTTCCAGCGCTGACATGACACATGGATTAGAAGTAAAGGTGATTTTGGGCGGCAGAGGAATAGGCAAGGGCCTTGCCCATACTGTGACTATTCCCTCTCACACTACACTATGCCAGTACAAAATTAATGCTGGAAACCCTTAACCAAACTGAAGAAGTTAACATTTTCTACTCAGTGGATAGCAAGTCTATAACCACTCATTTTATACCCTGTTCTCATCTCTGAAGGCTTTTATTCTCCAGAGCAAATTAATCAGGCAGCTTGCATTATATGTTCTTTCTCCAGGCCTGACTCCCCTCGGCATCTCTATTGATCTTCACTCAGTAAGCCATTAGTAAGAGGTTTTGAAAATTTGCTGGTTTTACACTTCCCAGGGAAAGCCAAGTCCAATTTAGAGGGATTGCCAGATTCAGGTTTGAGAGCTCAGCCCTTCAGGGGAAAGATCACCATTTCTTAAAACATGCAAATCCTGTTCTGCCATTCACTCACACGTGCCTGTGTTGCTACTGCTCAATGTTCCTGTCTGCCAAAGGATGGCTTGTTTAGATGACCAAGGAGAACAGAATCGAGAGAGAATGGACAAGTACCACATACCTACAGTCAGTACATGCGACGGGAAAAACCATCTATGAGATTGATGCAGAAAAAACAACAGGAGAAAGACATGAAGAGAGCGGTAGGAAGGGGACAACTTTCAACACATAACTGCAAGCTTTTGGACAAATCATTTTTGCCTTGGATTCCTCAAGGTCATCTCTCCAATACACCTCCCTCGGGTTCCCATTTCCTCTCTAATCCAATAAAGCCATCCTGGTAAAGAAAATTGGTGCAACTGCAATTTATTTCTGCCTCACTTTCTGGTGTATGTGCAAGATGACCTTTGTTCCTTCTCCTTTTGCAATTTGTTTTCTCTACACATGCACAAAAGCAACAAACTAAAATTCATCATCCATACTTCCCACTAAATATTGTATTATATCCTGCATACGTGCTGACTCAAAAGAACAGACGTGGACTTGCTAAAGTGTACCTGACCCAGAAGGACGAGGACCACACCAGAAGATGCACGGGCAGACAGAAGCCCTGGCTGTCCCGAGGGGTTCACGCACCACGTGCGTGTGCACACTGCAATTCTGTTGTGTTGAGTCTCCAGCTGACTTTCACACTGTGCAGACATTATCCCCTGGCAAACAATGGTGCTCATTCTCCCACTTGCTCCCAACAGCCAGCAGTACACCGTGTGTCCTGCTGAGCCCAGGGAACACAAATGCCAGCCTGGTATAACCTTACCCGCTCGCTGCCTTTGCCCAAAGCTGGGCTCATGGCTCAGCCAGAGCCTGTTACAGGAGCTTAGTCCAGCTGGGCATCCCCACAATCCTGGAGGGAGCAAAGCAGTGGAATGGGAGAAGATTCTGCAACAAAAGAAACCCTCAATTTTCAAACTGAACTCGCTCGAAGTCCAGGGAGGTAGGGACTTAAATCGACAATTTATTTTTAATTATTCACCCTTAGAGACCATGCACACCTGGGATTATCACACTGAAGACAACCTGGTGTGTAACATGCATGTCAACTGCTCCTCTCTTGCTCTAAAGCACCACATTGTACCCCCTTTCTTCTGACTGCTGTTCTGAAAAGCGCACAATTTTACACCACTTCATATTTGAGGTTTCATTCTTTACAGCTGCTGCAACAGCAACAGGAGGGCCAGCTCTGTGTACCTGAGCCGGCCAAGTCCAGTACCACAGCCATGCCCCAGCTCACCCTCGCTGTGCCCGGCCACCCCAAACTCTCACACTGAAACCTCTCTGTGGCCACAGCGCCAAGAAATCAGGACACTGATCAGAGGGCTGACTTACGGCACCAAGCCACACACTGAAGACATATCTGCTTGTCTACAGCCCAGCCCAAAGGACTGGCTGAAGGGCCACTGGGTGACTGACCCTCTCCTTGGCTCGCTGGACCTCACAGGACTCCAGCTGAACTGGCTGGCACTGTGCTACTGCTGGGAGGGCCAGCCAGAAGGTCCCTTGGAGCACAACCAGCTCCACTTCTGCTTTTAGCCTGCAGTTGGAATGTTTTATTCAGGCTCCTTCATTTCCATCCTGCTCCTTGGCAGCGGGAACCAGAGGTGAGTCAGTCCTCCTGCAAGGCGCTGACCTCAGGGTAAAGGAGGTGATGGAGGAGGGAGGACCAAGCATAGCTAGGTCTCTAGTCCTTCAGTATTTACTCTAACTAGGCTCCCTGCCCTTGTTTTCAGTTACAGGGGTCCACAGGTGGTCCAGCACGCCCACCCACCCCTGAAGCCACCCTGAGCTCTGGCAGCACAGCCCTAGAGAAGGCAATGGGGAGGCAGCAGTGGATGGAGGAAGCGCAGCCCTGCCATTTCCTGCAGTTTGCTAATCTGCAGCTGCACACTCCGGGCTGGGGCACAGCCTGGCCAGCCCCACTCTGGGGAGGCACTACTGCAGCTCCTGCATCCGAGACAGGTAATCCCAGCCACTGCTAAACTGTGCTTTTCCCAGCTCTCTTGAGAGCAAGCGGCTTGGGCTGTGATGCAAGCCGAGATGGGTCTGGCCATGCTGCAGGGGTGGTGACTGGCCCTGGCTGGTCAGCTCTGGAGAGCAGTCACAAGCAATTAATTTGGTTTAGAAACACCTCTGCTCTGTACCTACTGTTCCACTGAAAGGAGGGGAAAAGACAAATAAATAGAAATAGAAGAAAGAAATAAAAAGGCAAAATAAACCCTGTGTCCTCCCTGTGCGCAGCTCCCCCCAGCCGTCACTGGGTGGGAAGGAAAGGCAGAATCAGTCCCCTTCTCAGGGGTATCCAAACTCACTTGACAAGGAAGATAAATCTGTATCCAGGAGGAAATTGAGCTCTCTCCACTACAGACCCGACGCAGATTGTGTAATGAGGTGCTTTCTTGCCCACACCACCACAAACACAAGCCGCCTGCATGCAGCGAAGTAAGCACATATAGTTTTCTTTAGAAATCCACCAACCATTCCACCTCCCCCTCACTTCAAGCAGTGAAAACAGCTTCTGTCCAACTGTCACGTGAGATTTAGGCAGAAATGACAAGAAAGGCAGCTTTGTACAACTCTCCCTGCAATTTTCCCATCTATGATGTACGTGGAAAGCAGAGAGAGAGATGGAGAATTCAACAACATGCAGAGGATGAACAAAATGACCAGTAACAATACACTGCACATGAACACACCTCCCCACTGACAGCCACCACACCTGCTTCTCTGTATCTGGGCATTCTGCTGCTCTTCATTGGAATTTATTAAAAAGGTATCCACAAAATAATGGGAATAAAGTCCCAAAGAAAGTTTGCCCACTGATGTTCCTCTGGCACTACGAGATTCCCTCTTCAGGCAGTGATCTAGAGTTCTGGCAGGGTCTGGAGACAGTACCCTAGCCCAGACTTACACTGGTTTGATGCAGACACATTAATACAATGCCATGGATGTAATTTTCTTATGAAGGATGCAGGCCAGCCCTGTCAGCAATTATTATAGTAGTTCCATGCGTAACTCCCCTGGTTATTCCAGCTACAACCCATTAATATGGCCCTCTGCTCTTTTTAAAGTAGCCTTTCACACAACTGCCTAAACTATAATTTGCTCATTTCACAAGATTTAAGGCTTGTACTGGCACAACCTCTCTTATGTGTATTTAACCCACATCACGGGTTAAACAGTGCACCAGTGTGAATTCTGGGGAAGTAAACTGCTCACAAATCTAATTATATGCATTAGGCTGTTTGGGTGGGTTTGGGTGTTACCAGTTTTCTTAATTTTATTTTTAAGTTTTGATCCACCATTAAAAAGCTTTCCAGAACATCTGCCCCCAACAGCCCACTATTACAAAAAAATCCTCATGGCAGGCATGAAAAGCCTTTGAGGGCTGGGAATGAAGAACAACCCACAGACACACGTCCAGAAATATCTAAATGTACAGTCTGGAGGAGACACGGTCTTTGAGTTTTTCATATTTTTCCTCATTAAAGGTTAAAAACCATTTTTGAATCTTGTCACAAAAAAGCTTTAAGGCAGTGGATCAACTGGAGAGAACTGAAGAGACATCTCCAGCTATCAGTTATAAAATCACATCCCCAGGCCATCGAGCCAAATTCCCCCTCCAGAATTCTTCAGCATCCACACAAAACTCATCCCCCTGCAATATTCCAAATATTTACGCAATATCCAGAAGAGCCGAGGGTGGGAGAAAAACCAAAGTAAGGCCCTGGGCATGTACAGCCGGGTTTCTACTGCATTTGGCAGAGCTCTGGAAGATGAGATGCAGAAATCCCCAGGGCAGGATGCACAGGAGGGGACCTGCCCTGGGCAGCTCCGCAGGGCACTTCAGCATTCCCGGTGCGATTCCAGAGCTGCTTGGGAGGAAGGCTGAAGTCAGGAGCATTTGACAGAATCCAGCAGAGGCAGGGAACAGTTACTGGGGGAAATATGATAATTGAGAGCAACCTACTGCCTTGTTATGCTGCTGTCTGCACTTTCCAACCGATTAAGCCAAAGGATTGGGGGGAATTTCACAAACTAAATCCTGAGAGTATAGAGAAAAAGGAGGGAGAGGAGAGAACAGCAATGGGTGAAGAACATTCAGATGCTTTTTCCTGTTAGAGTAATGAAAATTCACAGTCATTAAACAAGTGGAGAGAGGACCCTTTAACAGGAACAGCTGAGAGATTGATTTGAGAATGAGAAAAAGACTGAATTTACAGAGTGAAAAGCTCTACCCCATGCAGCTATTTGTAGCTGGTAGAATACACTGGATTTCTTGCCTTTATCACCACAAACAAGAGGCTGTTTGTATTGCAAAGCTGCAAGTTACACGGGCAGTACCAGTGTCTGTTCCTTTATACTTCATCTCCCAATTTTATCATAAACAAACATGCAGCTTACGGTTGCCTATAAATTTCATCCTCAAACTCTTCAGAACAAAACACCATGTACTTTAATCTTAATGTACTTCCTATCAAAAAGATCCTGCTTGCGGGGTTTACAACTACTAAGCAGTAAAGTACTGTGAGATAAGTTATCCTTGTTTTACAGAAGAAGCAGAGGGACAGAGATTAAATAACTTATCTAGACAGGGGGAAAAGTGACATGGCCCAGTTTTCAACTCTGATTTTTCCAGCCCCACCCCAAGCTGTGCTGAAAGCACTTTGGAGGGGCTTTTGAGCAGTTGCTGTGAAGAAAATTATTTGCAAAAATTAACTTTCCCATCGAGTTTTAATAAAACTTACACACTGATATTCAATAAGCAGGATGTGACAAAACTCACAGGTTTAAACAACTCGGAGAACTTAAAACTAAGTGCTTGTGTACCTGTAATTATTTGAACAGAAGGCTTTATGCAAGACCAAGACACTTCACAGGTGTTGCTGTGCTCAAAAAAAAATACACAGTGCCATCAGTGCTCCATCCAAAAGAAAAGGCAAAGGAACAAGCAGGAGTTTACAAGAAACCCAAGACAGGCCCAACTATTTTAAGTAGATGGAGGAAACAAAACACATATGCTCATGCATGATGTGCACAGACATACACTTTATCCCAGCTAGTATGTGCTTAGTGTATGATGGGGAACAAGAAGCCTCTTCAGGTACCATTGGAGCTGGGTAGCACCAGGCAGGTGGATTCAGCTGCCTCCCTGGAACCCAACAAAAAACGTACACACTTACTAGTTTAACAAGCAACTGCCACAAGAAAATAAATACGTCATTTCCTTAAAATACTTCTCAACATACAATCTTCAATTCCTGAATCCTGGGACTGCTGAATGATTGACAAGGCATTGTTCCACAGACCCTTGAAAAGGTTATGTTTATAACAACCTCTACCTCTCACCAAAAGAAGAAACACTTAAGCCGTTTAAATTTGGTGTAGCAAGAAACTTGCATACAGATTAGCCAATTTATTTGTTATGATGTTGCAAGATACTGTTTTATTAGCTTAATTTGTCTTTAGCAGCACTGGAGACCAAGGTAACTACGGATGCATTTCTGGAACCTGTATGAAAAAACCCCCAGCTTTTCCAAAAGTATCTTCTTATTCTTGCACTTGCAGCTTGGTTTTGTTTCCATGTTTTTAAAAAAGGCTGGTTTATTTGAAGCAAATTAAGCTTTTAAAAAGCTTGCTGGTTGTTGGCAATACTTTATACCATTTCTCCACTTCAAAGACTGTCCATATCAGAGATTCTACAAAGTCCACAGCATGCTAAATTGACACAAATCCCTGACAGAAACCGAGCTTATATGTAACCTACTAGCAAAATTCAGCTACCTGAATAATTAATATTCTTCAAATTAAGATTTCACTTAGCTCTCTAGATGTACAATATTAAATCTATTACCATTTGTTAATTTTCAGCCTATCAGTGGAATTAAGATCAAAATCAGAGAGCAGACATGGAAATCTGGTGCCAGCAAGGACAGAGTTTTGCCACTGGCTTCACTGAGGCACCATTTCACCTTCGGTCACTTCTTGCTGCTTCAGTTTATTTTCCCTTGTTTCCTCCAGCTTTTTTTTTTTTATTTTTCTCCTTTCATGCCTCTTCTGAAATAAACTGCAGCTCCACCGAGTTCCCAACCCTCGAACAATGCCTTCTCCAACTGCACAGCCAAGAATGTCAATACAAATTAAATCCGTGCTGCAGCTTCTGTGGAGCTGAGATCACTTTACATTGTCCTGATATTTAAAAAAACAAAACAAAACAAAACCAAAGGACTGCAAGAGCCACCTTGTTTCCTTCGTGCCTGAAGAGGCTTTGAGAATGAAAGAACACCAAGCAGCTAACAGTAATCAGTTACACAGAGCCCCTCATCCGTGTGCTTTGCTTCCAGGGAGCACCAAGACGAAAACGCAACAGCAGATCCACATGAAATTCTCCACCTAATCTGCAAACCAGTTACCATGACTGCACATGCAAATTGGTCAGATAAAAGCCAGTCAGAGGAATAATTGGCTATTTGGAGGTACAAGATGACTAATTTATCACAGCCACCACATAAGTGTTTTTTTTCTCCACTTCATAATTGCACCACTTAATTCTCCAAGTCCAACCTAGTATTTCAGATGCTATATGATACAGTAAGTACTGAAACCAAGTGAGAAACAGAGAACCCAGGCTCCATCCAGAGGTCCACCACTCCTGTGACACAGGCCCAGACTTTCATCTGTGCCCTGCAGTTCCTGGCAGGAAGTCAAAGTACAACCTTTAAAGGCGACTGTAAAAACACACCCATTCCCAGCAGACTTAAACACATCTTAGCAGGAACTGGGTAACCTCTGAAGAAGCCTTAGAAGACATCAGCACTGAAAACCCCAGCATGGGTTGCACCTCTATGGTGTGTGTCACCAATGCCACTCGTGAGCCTGAACCTCCTGAACAGAGAGCCTTCAACGACTGACCTTCAGCATCATTTTCCTGATGCCACTCAGACAGTACTTTTTATAAATCATAATTTCGCACAAACATCACATTTTCCTGTCAAGTAAAAATTTAGCACAAGTATCAAAACCCATCACTACTTAGTCTTCTAGTAACTACAACCAACTACAGCTTCATTCAAGGTCCTCACAACTATGGCAGGAGCAAAGAATTAGTCATTTCTCCCCTGATCCAGGAGGCAACGGGCATTAGTGACAAATTATGTCCCTTAATGGCAAACACAGAAACTACACAGCTTTAACTTTAAGGCCACTTTTGCCAGCTGAGATAACAGCTGTCTTCCTCCTGCAAGTATTGATAATTTTCTTTCAATACTTTCTTCATGGAGTATGAAATTAATTCAACCAAGGCAGAATTGAAGAAGAATACAAGAGGCAAAGCAGAACAGGTCTGTATAAAATCTCACACTTCGATGCTTAGACTTCAAGGATGCCATGCCAGCAAGCTTGCTATTAAACACTTCATTCAAGCAGGAAAGCCAACCTTAAATAGTCTGTCTTCTAGACACAGGGCTAATAGATCAGTTGCTAGTAATTATCTGTTTTCCTCATACTTCATACATCACCATCTGTGAAATCGGCCTAATCTTCACACAGTAATAGTGAAGTCTTGCATAGAAGTTGATATACCAATGTCATCTCATTTCTTCTGAGGCTTAGAACAAAACATCATTCTCTCTATTTTCAGTAAATAAGCATATCAGCCCCCCTCCTGCACAGAGCGGTACCTGGTTGTACCAAACCAACAACTGTGGACAGGATGTAAAAGGACATCTGCACATGTGGAATTATATGGGAAACCTACACAAAAAGACAGTTCTGTGTCCAAAACTATCTAATTATGACATTATCGAGGGAAGCCTGTAGGTTCTTCCAGTTAAATTTCAAGTCCACCTTCTCACTGAGCTGGGAATCCGTGGTGTAGCCAACTGATCTTTCTCCTGCAACTGGGGTCAAGAAAGCCCCTGGCTCAGACAGGTTTCTCCCCTGCATTTCTGGCAGGTGCTTTCCCATCTTCTCACTCCTTGTGCCCTCTGATGAGTCCATATGTGCTGCTGGAGATGGGATTTGGCATGCATGCTCAGAAGTAAAAACCCTCTGCCCAGATGTGCTAATCCCCTGTGGCAACCCACTTCACCACACATGACCTCCAATGGCATGATTTGACAAGGTCAATGACTACTGTGCCACAGAGGTTACTTATGCTCACTGAAGTCTCCAATGTGCACACAAGAGTGGCCCTCCCCCTCTTTTAGTGCAATTAAATGCTTTTTATTTAGAAATTTGCACAATTTATATTCAATTTTCTCCCTACACAACCAAGCTCCATTAAAAGCCTTTTTGCAGAGCAGAGCCAGCATTTAGCTGGACTCAAACACTGATCTTATCCTCCTGACACTTTCTTCAATCCCTCTGTGGGATTATGGCCAGGAGAACGACACTGATGAGAAGAGCTGCTTCTTCCCTCACTCTTTAGATGTAATATCCAATACAGGCTTCTCCTTTATACAACACACGCAAAGGATGCAGCACAGAAAAAGACAGGAGGAGAAAAAATAACAGAAGGCTAAAAAGGAGGAATTCCTGTGTGAATAGAGCAACAAATGCTCTTTACATACTGAACTGCTTTTAACTTTCTGCCATCAAGAGGGTTAGATACCTCATCCACTCCAAGCACTCAACCAAGCACAAAAAAGCTTGTCTCTTCTTTCTCCCTGTCACATTGAAACTAATCAGTGAAAACAAGGTAGAAACCGGGTTCTCAGAGCAATTAAATTGCAAGTGAAGTTTTATCTTTCCCAGTAATCCCCTTCTACGCTCAGACACTCCCCACTACCCCATATACACCCACCTCATCCCAACTTCACCAAGACCAGAGTCACTCCAGCACAATCACCATTTTACACCAGCCATTTCAGCGGCCCCTCGACTCAGATGACCTAAAACACATAAAGAACACGTAGCTCTAATCCCACTACAAAGGCTCAGGCCATATTTGCAGGGTTTCTTTAATCAATACCCATCTGCTCCGCATCCCCCACTGCCCTGCATCCTGCCTCCCCTGTGCCAGAAGGGCATTTGCATGGCTGTGCACTGAGCCAGAGCAGGGAACCAGGGAATTACTTTTCCTGGCAGCATAAACGCTAGTGCTGGCACAAGGGAGGTAATGGGGACAAGCAGCCAGGGCAGGAAAGGACCATCCCCTTCAGCAAAAACACGTACTTATGTCAGATTAAAGTGGTCACAGCCCCAGCTCCCTGCTCACTCTCTCCCTATTTCTTCAAGCGTGGGAATTACCCAGCAGCATGGAAGATCAAGTTGTTTAGCTTAGCAAAAGGGTGTCCAGCTAAACACAGAGCTATTTTCACAGCTTGCTTCTTCTCTCACCAGCTTCACCTCCCGTTAAAAGGAAAAAAAAAATGAATAAAGGGATTTGGATGCCATCAGTCACCACGTTCCTGTGCCCGAGCAGGGAGCGAAGGACACGGTGCTGGGTTGCAGGGGACTGAGCACAGCAGCCCTGGGCTCCTAAATGGAAGGGGGCTAACATTTTCCTCTGGCAAGGTAAACAAACCCGGCAGTACAAAGACTGAATGACTCCATGGAACAAAAGGGAAAATAAGGTCAGACAAGGGGAAAAAAAAAAAAAAGGAAAAAAATTGGAAAAAAAAAGGGAAAAAAAAAGAAACAAGACACAGTCGAGATGAGAGAGATATGACAGATACAAACACACAGACCAAAACCCCCAAGAGGCTGCTCGTTAGCTCTGAAGCCGAGCACACGGAAAAAGAGAAGAATTTACTTCTTCCTCAGCTGGAATGTTTGCATAATTGTCACTTTCAATTTTACATAATTCCCTTTTCTACACATTTGTTTCGTGTCTAGGCCACCATGCATGCAATAAATCCCTGTCTCAGAGCACGGCCTGTCTGAGTGACTCAGGGTGCTAAGGAGATTGGGTTTCCCGTTTCTTCCTGTATTACATTCCAAGAAGGTGTGAACAATGCTTTATCAGACTTAAAATAATATCAACCAAACAGATATCCACCCTGCCCAGGAGGAGTTTGCCCAGGCAAATTTCTCTAAAACCATAAATCTAAGTGTGTGGTATTACTGAAGCACTAATTAAATACCATTTTCCCCCTTCCTTCCATGGGACACACTGAACACGGGACACGCACTTAGACAACAAATAACTCAGTCTGCAGTTTTAGGGTTGTTTCTTTCCCCATCCCCAATTAAAATTATATGCATTCGCTTTGGGGATAGGTCCAATTTTCTTCACATTTAGTGCTGATACCCAGGTGCCCTATTAAAAAAAGGTTAGTTGTAAGCCCAGATATGAAAATATCTAATTAGGTCTCTTAGACACACATTTTTAGATGCTGTTTAGAAAATCTACATTAAAAGGAGTGGGGGCAAAGGATGAAGTTTCAATATTAAAAGGAGTGGCTCTGGGTAATTAGGCACCCAAATTCTCATTCTTTTTTAACAAGAGACCAACCATTTCAGTGACCAGGGTCTATAAGAGAACACAATACTATTTCTTTTTTCAGGCTGAAGAAAACAAAGTTTAAATGCTGTTAAACAGAGGTGATATTTAAAGTTCATTAAACTTTAAAGCTTCACAGCATAACATTAGAAGAACTAGAAAGTCTTAAAAAAAAATATTCTGTACATCACAGCAAAGGCTTTACATTGTAATTCATCTGCAACCCAAATTCTGACTTTCTTGAAAGGTACCTGCAGCCCCCAGGAAGAGACATTCAAAAGCTGGCAGCTGCCTGGGAAGACTGAGCAATGGGATGCCAATTCATCAGGTGGGAAAACCTTCACAGCCTATTTCTGTTCCTTTCACCAGCACTAGGAATACATTGCAAGACACCAGAATTGACTCTTTTCGAAAAGGCTTGATCATCATGAAGACACAAAGCCAGTTGATTTTTTTCCCTCCGCATTATTACAGTTCCAGCCCTGCTTCCAGAAGCACACCAGTTAAACTGCACTCCTGGGAACTGTTGCTCTCCCCATAGCAGGAGACCCCCATGCTCTCTCTGCTTTCTGCCCCCCACATTAGAAATGCCAGCCTTCTCCCATGATTAATCTCCTCCTCACCTCAAAATAAGTACAAGGATGATCCAGTAAAATTGGTAAAAGAAGCTACACTTTGCATTTCTCCCCCATGTCTGTATTCTTATTGACATGCTTTATGTGTCTGGGTTTATGCTTTAGGCACAGACTCATTATTCCTACAGTATTCAGCAGAGACTCAGTGAATAATCACATTTTGCTTATGTTCAAAACATCACAAAGGTAATACTAGGAAAAACACCAGTGACTTCATCTGCTAAACATTTATAAACAAGAAATGGGAATTTTAACACACCCAGGCACAAAAGGAGAGAGACGTAAAAGAACAAGAAGAATCCATCTATTGCTTGAGACGAACATCTATTCCCTCTCCTCAGTAGCTGCTCCTTTTTGCTCAGGTAAGCACAATGGCACAGTGAAAACTCACTGGTAATTAGCAGAAAATCAGAAGTACATAAAAACCAAACCAAGAAACACCCCAAAGGAAGACAAGCTGTATTTGCCTGCAGGAAACACCATCAGAAGCTGCCCACCTACTAGCCCGAATGCAGACAGATGCTCCACGTTACAGCTGCTCAAGATCACCCCAGGTGCTGGCCCCATCCTGCTGTAACGGAGGGTGGGCACGACAGGGAAGCAGGTGCCACCCAGCCCGAGGTGACACAGTGCTGGGGACAGCCAGACCCCTCTGGCTCCTGGTGCTCAGCTGCACGGTCCTCCAGCAGCCTCCTGATAGCTTTTGCAGCCTGTTTCCATCCAACCCAGATCCAGCACTTCCTGAAAACCACACTCGGTTAAGTCGGAGACCAGCCTGTGAGTTTACCTGTTTTATTGCAGTAACTCCACATTATTTGATCACTTCCCAATGCCACTGCACAGGACCAGGCCCTCTTTCAGTCCTGCTGATACACTACACAAACTACTTCTCTCCAAGCAAACTCTCCAGTAAAATCTGCCAATTGCTATGTAAGCATAAAAAAGAAAGGATCCGTCTTTCTGGCAACACACACAAAACATCAAGCAAACCAAAATTAACTTGATTTTGGATGACTGGCACATTGCACTTAACACAGATAAATGCTCAGTTTATATTCTGTCCTTTTTTGGGCCAAAAATATCCTTACCAGTTGTATTAAGCTTACAAAAAAGTGTTTGGGCCACACAGTGTTATGCCAAAACTACACTAAAACATGCAACCAGACAGAGCGTATGAATGCAAACAACATATCAGCAAACAGCTATTTAGTAGCAGTCACAGCTAGCTGACCTTCAGGCAGAAACTCAGTAACCTGATGATGATGACATTCCTGGCCCTGAATCGTCTGCAGCATTTATTCTGGTAGGGGTAAAGAAAATCCACTGATACAATTTCACCAAAAGCAGTGACCCCACAGCCAGAGACCTCACTCCTCTCTGACTGGGAGGCTTGAACACCCTCCTCAGGAAACCCACACACACCTCCTTCATCCCAGCAGCACAACAGATTTCAATAATCAAGAGAAACAACATTAAAATCTTACAGCTCAGTAGCATGGCTTGCCTCCAAGCTGCAGCACAAGAGCAATATATGTTTAGAGACCAACAACTCTGTAAGCCCAGAGCTCCTCCTAAACAGAGGAGGACCAGGCAACCCTTGCAGAGACTTCACAATCCGTTCTTGTGTTTCTCAGAACAAAACACAGCTGAAGTTAAGAGAGAGAAGAGCTCTCTCTGGAAACAGCCTGTATAAACTGTTTGGGGATTTTTAATTAAAAAAAAAAAAAAAACCCCAAAACAAAACAACCAAACAAAACCCAACCAAAACAAAGAAAACCTTCAGAAATAATTCTTGGGAACCTACCAAGAAAACAACCTGCATATAGCTGTTTATCTGAGATATCACCTGTGAATTTACATTAGTTTACATAGGCCCTGCAACAGCAGTTCATAACCTCTGGTTTGGAAATGGCATGTCCAACACCTGCCAAAACACAAGGTCATTTTCTAACCAAGCCAGCTGAGTTTGACAGTAACACAGGGCTCCAGACAACCTCTATCCAACAGCTGCTAAAAAAATAATTTTTCTTCCAAAAAGCCTCAAAGTTCTACAGGTGACTTAGAAATGAGCATGGCAACCTTTTCTGGTTGAGTCCTGCAAGCACTTTTGCCTAGATGCAGCTAAAATTTTAATTTCTAAGTCACATACCCTATGTGACTTAGTGTCATCCAATGATGCGGAAGAAAAGTCATGAGCTGCATGAAATCAAGTTACAGACCATGTGCAGCCCAGAGGCTCTCATTTCTGTTTCATTAACCCTCTTCCCAATACAAACAGCATCAGAAACGCCAGTGCCTGTACCAAAGTCATCTCAAAATGGTTCTCTCCACACAAGCCACATCGACCCAGCAGATGCAGCATCTCCATAGCAATGGATGGGATCTGAGAAACTCAGCCCCAGACTACCATTGAGTACCTGCAGGGACAGGCTGCAAACAAACCCCCCCTTACTGTCAAACCCATACCAAGGGCTGTCAAGAGAACAATAACAGGGCTCAAATAGGGTTATCAGTTTGTTTGATGTAATCAACAACATTACCATGTGCACATTATAACAAACGTACAGACATCTGCAGAGTTTGATGGATGAGCTGATAGCAGGCAAGTTATAAAATCCATCTGGTTGGAAAACCATTGTCATTTTCAGCTAAAAATCACATTAGCAACTCATATCACAACTTGGTACTATTTAGCGTCAAACTAGAATACCAGCGTAAATGGTGGTGTTCTTTCCTGGAGAGATCTTGCAAAAATATTCAGTAACTCAACACTAATAGCACTCTGATGGATTTTTTTTCCTTTTTTTTTTTTTTTTTTAATGCACCAGGTGCTTTAGTTAAGCCCGAGAAAAAAAGGAAGGAGGTTTTTTGCCTACCTTGCAACAAAATCTCTCTTGAGATACAGGTCTGTTCTGCATCAGGACATTTCCTAGTAAATGCTTGAATGAGTGCTTCTATGAGAAACAAGATTATAAATCCAGGGCCTCAGGAAGGACTGATGAAGCTTAGGGGAACTTAGGAAGCCCTAAGTCAAGGCCTGTATTTTACCTCTAAGAGGAGAACTAAAGCTCAGGAAAACCTCACACTACATTTGCACTAGCCGTGGTACCCAGAGCAGGGCAATGCACTGCTCAGGACATGCCACATGAAAGACACACACCATACACACACCTGATGCTGGGCAGAGAGAGGAGAAACATCTCACCACCAGTTCATACAGGGAGATTTTGACATCTGAGGCTCTCCCATCACCTCCTGCACAAACAGAGCACACAGTACATGTACCAGGGTCAAGAGACAGTTCTCAAGCATCAGAGGGATGGCACGAGTTTCACTCAGTGGCAGATCCAGCCTCCCATCAGCTACCCAAGCAATGGCACTGGCTGCTGAAGTGACACAGGCAGTGATGAAAGGACTTGCCAAGAGCTCAGAGAGGAAACTTGTGGCAGAGTCAGAAAGAAAACCCCGTTATCTCAACTTCCGGACCCCTCTGCTAACCGCCAGACCACAAAACACTTTTATTGTAGGATAACATTTCAACAAATAGCTATTTTCTCTTAGCAGAAAACCCACTCTGCAGTTCTACTTTTAAAATCCCATTTTTACTCCAACTCTGAAGGATTGCAAGCCAGCCCTTTGACGCTGCATAAACAATTTCTCCCTCCTTTGCATGCCCCAGTTTTATTAAGTAATCCCCATAAAAGCAATTACTGAGCTTTGGACTGAAAAATAACTAGGGGGAAAAAAAAAAGGAGACAGCAAATTCTGCATATCTTCATTTGCATACGGATTCCCTCCCTCCCCCTTTCTAAGGTTTTTGCCATGAGGTCTTTTATGTCTCTTTCAATAATCATATAATTATATGATTCCTAAAGTACACGCTGGCAACACTTCAGGGGATTTTAGTCATTACAGGTGACAAGACTTTTCTCTCATGTCTAATGCTCGCTAGGATTTCCTTCCACTTCATTCACAGATAAGATGAAGAACCGAGTGACACCCAAAACACTCTCACAGACAGATTTTGGAGGAATCAGCCCTTCTCCTTCTCCATTACAGATACAGGGAAGTGGGCAGAAGTGAACCGCAATGAACTTCAACTGGAATGAGGCACTTTTTCAATTAAGCCGCCCATAATTTTTTCCCAGGCAGCACGTCCAACTAATTTAATGGCTTTCACATTTTTTCTTTAATTTTACAATCTGAAAGAAATGCCAAGGTTCCATCAAGGACCAAGAACACCATAATTCCATTTCTTCCAATGGTTGCAAGTTATTAATAAGCTGTCAAAACATCATAATTATTTTATATCAAGTTTGACTGATTCCATAAACATCTCTTAGCTGCCTATTATCTTGAGTCTCGCTGGCCCTGAGTGCAGGTATGTGCTCAGACTAAGTGGAGTAAAGAGGCTGCTCATCCTCTTGGACAGCAGTGCAAGAGATGTTTATGAGCCACCAAAACATCAAAAGCAATAATGCATTTATTAACCGATGCACTTGAAGCCACTGTAAGCTTTGAGACACTGCTTTCCTTGAAATTCCTTGTTGTTTTTTGCTCCTCTGTACAAATAAGAGCTCACCAGCCAACAGAAGGGGTTAAAGAAAGGAGCTTGGTGTCCCTCAGCAGCCACCAAACAGCCAGAAGCTCTGAATTACCATTTGTTTCCCAGCTTGGGCTGCACACTTCCTCCTGACTTCAGCATCTTGTCACTAAGTACAGGCCACGTCAGGGATACCTTAGCATCAGAGTAAATCAATCTATATTTAAAGTCAGGGGGAAAAAAAGAAAAACACCAAACAATTATAGTCATGTTTTTATGAAGTCAGAAAGAACATCTGTTGGAGAGGAAGATAATGTGAAGATATCCAGCCACTTCACATTTAGACTACAGGCACTAGTGTATTATACATATTTTTTTAATTCCTTTCTAGCACAACCTGTGCAGAAGAGAGAGCAAGGCAGCCTTTGGGAAGAGGAGAGGAGCCCAAGCAGAACTCTCTTGCACTGCTGACAGCACACAGCAGGCCCCAAAATAGAACATTTAACTTCAAATTGCCATGTTTGTGTGGCACAACTATAGATAGCCAGCACAAGATTAAAAAAGCTTTGCTCCGAGCACAAAGGGAGAGACAGGAATGGTGCCATAAGCCCGTGTTTTGCAGCCAGTAACGCAGGGAAGTAATTTTGATCCCTTCAATCCCCTTATCCATGCCAACCACTGACCTTGCAGATGCAACTTTTGTTCAACTTCAGTCCCTTTTCGGCTTGAAGCAAGACAGAGCTATACAAAGGCAACGCTCTCCATTCACCTTGGATAGTGGTGCAAGCGCCATGCACAGAGCTTGCCCCTGCGCTCCTGTTCACCAGGTACTTCTGAACTTCAGATCCAGTCACTCAGGACAAAATAATGAGGCCACAAATCTGACACCTACCTATTTGCCTGTCATTAGGGCCCAGCCAGCGCAGGTGGGGGAGCCCCACAGACGCTGCAGTTCGTACCTGCCCAGCTTTCACAATCCCTTTGGCACCAGAGGAACTGGACCGACAACTACACACAGGTCGGTTTTGCCTGGGCGGCTCGGAGGCTGTTTAACCTTCTCCTCCATTTTAAAAGGTTCAGATTAATAATAACAAAGACTGATTCTTCTCTCAGCATCAGAGCAGTATTCTTAATAGTTCATTACTTTTGGAAAAGAGACTATTTCTCAAGGAGGTGGACCAAGGCTGGTAACACTGCTTCAACTCTTTTTTCTCCATGAAGAGAGCACGGCTGGAGCAGTCACAGCCCCCGTTGTGCTGAACACAGCAGAGCCAGAAGATATTTAAACAGCAAGAGCCACTTCACCTACATAAAACTCTTTTATACCTTTACAGTGATAAACTGGAGGCATTAAAGTGCAGTGAATTGGAAATTGTTCTCACTTACAGCTGGATGTTCACCTACAACTGATACCAAGATGCACACCCCACGCACTGTATTTCAAATCCTTATTTAAAAAAAGAATTGCATCAAGCAGGAAACAGCATTTCAGTTCTGCTGATAGTTTGCTCTCGAGTATTCACTGCAGCACTGCTGACAAACTACACAACATTCCCACAACCTGCATCACCAGGACAAAGACCAGATGCTTAAGAACTGAAACAAAAAGCACATTTCGGGAACACTCTCAGCCAAGGTGCACACAGAGCCCACCAGGCCTAGGTAAGCCTGATGCAGGGGAAACAGCTGGTAGTGGCTGTGCCTGGAGAATTTCACGCCTCACCCAAAGAAAGCAGGAGAGCAGGAAGATACCAAGAGGGAAAAAAACCAAACCACCCCAAAACCTTTATATTGATGTGTCTCCAGCCCCAGTACCTCTGTACCTATATGAGTTTTTATGGGGGTACAATTGCATGACCATCACTCCTCCTGCAGAGCACACAGCAATCTACCAAAGAAACAAGGTGAAATACACCAGGCTGATCTCCTCCTACCAGCTCCCGTCTACACTGCCCTTTTCCCAAAAAGTAACATTGTGACAGTCAGTCTCATTCTGTGAAATAACTGAGATAAACAATAAAAAGTGCATCTTGTTAGCACACTGAGAGGACAGTAAAGTTAAGTAAAGACAGATAAAAAGTCAAATGCACTACTGCAAGTAAGCATTAATTTGGATACAATACAATTTATTATTGGGGTGAAGAGGAACACTACTTTTATTATATCCCTTTTCTTAAAAAAAAAAAATCTTACCTGTGCAATACAGAGTATTTTATATTTCTTAAAATATTATAGATTATAATGAATTAAAAATTTGATTGTATCTTCTGAATTGCTCTGTAGTGGTTCGTCCACTTGACATTTCAGCAAACCTCACCTCATGTGAAGAGTGCTGAGGAAAGACTGAGTAGTTGTACTACAGGAAACTGCTTTGGAAGAATTGGTAGAATATTAAGAGGTCTTTCAAAAAACACAGACAGATGGGGTCAAGTGCAGTTTGAGTTACAAACGAGAGCTTGGGTAGGGATGAGGTTGACCCCTGAGCCTGGATGGGATTTCCAGAGCCAAGTCTCAGGCAAACAAATATTTCCTTTCTGCAATGCCATCGCAGCCACGTTACATGCACTAAGGGTGTCCTGGCCTCGGCTGCAAGGATTGCCCCAGTTGGGGGCTGCACTTGCAGTACTCCCCATCACTGCTTTGATCCTGGTGCCCATTGATCCTGGCAGGTTTCCCTGATGAGGCAGAGAATTCCGGCTTCAGCAGAAGAGCTGGATCCTTCCTGACCACAGCCCACTCCCTGACCATGGTTTGCAGTGAACTTCGCTCCCCCCAGTTCCTGGCCCAGCTGAGCAGGTATGTCAGGCTTTCCAGAGCTCACCACTCTGCTTTAGCTCTGCATGAACCACCTCTGACTCCTCAACAACAACAGAAACACCTTTAAGTACCTGCTTCAGACAAGATGGGGGAAAAAAAAAATAAAAAAAAATCAACAGCTAGGAGAATAAATCAATGGAGAGTAGCAAGCCTCCAGGAAAACCAAAGGCATTTAGAGCCTTTAGAGCATCATCCAGAAAATCATTAGCTTTCCTGAGGTTAAAAGCACTTTTTTAAAGGAATAACTGGCCATCAGAAATGCTAGCTTGATACACCATCATTTGACAATTAAGCAGAAGGAAAAAAACACTTAAATATATTTTGAAACAAGTTTCTAGGTAAGAGTAGCTATGGAACAAACTAAGCTGCAAAGTACATATAGTGAGAGATGATGACAAATCAGAAGTTACATAGCTAGGTCAGTGGAACTAGCACAAAACCTTTGGAACAGGAAGCTGCAGCAAAATACAATGGTTTTGTTATCAATGAGAGATCAGAGCAACAGTAACAGGACAGTGTACAGCACACATGTGAAAACAGCCTTATCAAGCTGACAGCTGGAGAACTTATGGATTCTGTCCAGAAGTCTGCTATCACCAATAGGTTTTCTAAACTCGGCTACACTCAGGCACAAACAGCAGAGAAGGGACTGCGAGTCAGCACTGCCAGACCTCTGGATACAAACAAAAGTACGAGTGGGCAAAGCATTAATCTCCTCAAGGTCTGTGACCAGGCACAGCCGGGCCCCAGCTCTGCTTCTAAGGGCAGCATCTCCACTTCAACACCATGTGCACCGAGTCAAGGTCTGACTCTTTCCAGCTCGGGGATCTCCTTCCGTACAACACATCACTCCACACACACTGGAGCACAGATTCTCCACTACCTTCTATAAACAGGTTAAACATCCCTAAAAAACCCATACACACATCAAGACAGTTAAAATTTCCATTCAGAGCTCCAAAGCTTCGCTGGAATCTGTAAAAATGATAAACAACCGCCAAAAAGAAAACACAACCCCTTGTCTTTCCAACTACTTTGGGAGAACAATTGCTCTCAAAGATCGCATTCATTAACATTCTGATGAAGTTCCCTTTTAGCGCTGTTTTTCATACTTGAAAGGAACAGCTATGATCAGAGAGAGCCCTCAACTACCGACTCACTCATTTAGATTCTCTCGCTCTGATTCACCAATCACCTTCAAGAATAATTAGCAGCTTCGTCTGAACGTAATGAATATACACACATGCTCACATACATAGCATTCATTTCAGAAGGCAGGGAGAAATCCCCCATTTCTCAGCCCACCAGCTCTTCTGACTCCTGGCACAGGAACCATCTCCTGGGCAGCACCAGCACCTGATGGTTTTCCAGGAGCTGCCCATCTCACTGACCACCTCAAGCCAACAGGTCAGAGCAAACCAAGTTTCCAGGTTAAGTCTAAAGTGCCTGGGTATTAAAAAAACCCCCAAAACATGACTACACATACATCCTGTGTGAAACCTCGGCTGGATTTATACAAGAAGATCCGAGGGAAGGAAGGCAAAGGGGAAATTTTAACTTCCTATGCACTAAAAGAGGCTGCTGATCATTTGTCTATAGGCCTTTTTTTCCTTCTTTTTTTATTTAATTTAAAACACATATATAATCAACTCAGTCTTTATTTGGAAGATGGTAGGAGAGGAGATGCATGTCAAGTCAGAAGTATCTTTCGTGACTTTCAGATGACAACTGCCAAAGGAAACACTGCCACATGAGTTAAAACAAAATCCAAAATGCTTAAAATTCTCACCAAAGAGCTAAAGGAGACCTCAAAGCTATCCCTCACGATTAACCTTAACTGCTTATACTCCCAGGTCAACACAAATGAAGAATATATATTCTATAAAACACTCTTTATTTACAGGAACACCAGCAGTCAGAATTTGCTTCAGTGGGGAAGGGGAATTCACAATATTTTGAAAGAAAAACAAACCAAAAAAACCACCTTACCTCTCCCAAATGATTCTACCCTCGAGTTCTACCTAACCATTGAGAAATTTAATTTCCAAGGGGAAGTCCAAAGGTTAGTTTGTCTATTAAATGTAATCACAGATCAAGCAACAAACCAACCTAGAACACCACAATGAACTATGTTGCACAGATGCAACAAAAGCTCCTTTTAGGATTAAAAAAACTTAATACAATACTTTGTTAGTTCAGTACTGTCCCCAGGCTGTGTATTCATTTTTATACTTTCTCCACCCTCACAAACATAGGTTTCAATCTCATTTATTTTTGAAGTATTATTACTTTAAGTCCTCTTAAAACACAAATACACACCAAAATACAGATTTCCCCCAAAGCAGAAGAAAACCACCCATTGCACTCAAGTTCACCAGAGAACACAGTTCCACATCACACAAAATGACCTTGCCATTTCAGTCATTTACATGGGCATGCACTGCTTTAAAGTAGTTTTGCCTTAACAATTCCCTCCCCTTGCTGGTGTATCACATCTGCCAGACATCACCCATGGTCCAAGGCAGCACTGCATGGAAAAATCCACACAAGGCAAAGTTATTTTCTTTTTTTGGTGTTACAGGGATTTAGGAAATGCACTTGATCATTTGGACCCTCCAAGAATACAACCTCAAATACAACACACCTAGTTGGTGCGAAACAGGTGAATTCTGCTCACACTTTTCCCTCTGAGGTGCATATGTTCACTTGCATGCTGGTAAATACAGTAGAAATCAGTTAATTTCAGGTTATACTCAAGTATTTTGGAACAGTTTGGAAGTGGATTGTTTTGTAAAGACTTTTTTTTTAAAGAAAATCCAGAAGTGCTTCCAACAGACAGAGTACTTTGAGGTGACAGAAGTTTAAGGTCACCTGCTACCCCTGTGAGCCTTATTATCGAGGTTACAGTTTGGGTGACTCAGTAATAAGGCTCATCCCATTTGAAAAGCCCAGAGTTTCCCCCGTCAGCCTGAAGGGACCACACTATCATTTGAATTCTATTTCCTGATAATGTGCTCATCATGGTAGAAAATTTCTGCAGGAAGATGAATTCACTGACAGCCCAGTAAAGACTCAGGGGTTTAACTGGACCTATCTGCTGTTGTGTAGTTGACTAAGAGCATGTTCAAGAAAGAAAAATAACAATATACAGACAGGTCTAGGGCTTGGCTTAGAAGCACATGAAAGCAGACTGCTCGCTCATTATCAGTTCTGCATAGACAAAGTAGTTGGCTTTCCTGTTAGGACAACACCCCACAAATGACACTGCAAAAAGCCGGAGAACAGCCATGGCCAAGCCAACACAAACCATTTCCCCCTCTGGTCCCTGCACACCTAGAGCTGCTCAGGGACCATGTGGCTAAATGTCCCTTGCGAGCAGAAGCCTGGGCTCCCCAGGCAAGGGTCCTGACAGCAGGGTAGGTGGCCAAGGCCACTGCTCATACAGACCATCTCCGTGACTCTGAGAAGGTGGTTCTATGGTCAAAAACCCCTCAATAACCACGAAGCCACCAGAGGCCAGCAGGACAGGAGGGGTGGGCTGGGGAGCAGCAGAGCCCACAAACAAAATGGGACCTTGAAGCCTGAGACATTAAAGATCCCAGAGCAAATCTGAGACTCTTCATTAGCCTGAGCAGAACTCTCCACCACTGCAAGGCAGATAAATAGATACAGAAGTGGCATGAAATCCAAAGTAAGGAGAGCACCCAAAACTTTGCCCACGTTCTTATCACAGTGTTTCAAAGAAAGTGGGCAAAGGCACCAGGATTGCTCATGCTGACTGGCAATTCAAGTTACTACACCCACCAAGCAACTTGTTAGGTGCTTCCTCTCGACACCTCACTTCTTCCCCTTGTACACATACAAAACAAAAATCAAAAGCCAAAGTCATAGTTTGTCAATGCCCCTCTGAAAATATTAAATTTCCTGCTCTGCTTAACTTAGCTCAGACAAGGCAGGCAGTATTTGCTCAGCAAATATTGTTTGTAATAAGTTAGACAAGCAATATTTTTTGCCAGCCTATTAACACCAGAAAAATATGTACAGTCAACAAGAGATGAAGAATTTGTTCAATTACTTCAAAAATGGGAATTACAACCGAGGGATTATTATCCATTTAAACATCTCTTTTCCACAAAATGTCAAACACTAGCCATTTGCTAACAATCTCCGGAGACAGATAAAGTAACATTTTGGCAACGCAAACACAAACTCCCGAGCCGGAGGAGGGGGGAGCGGGAGGAAGGAGGGCGGCAGTGGAGGGGGGGGGGAAGCTCCACCATTCACAACAATGCCGGACCATCCCAACACGCCAGGAATATTCCGCAGCCAATTAAAACCCCAAACAAACATTCGACTCGCCCGAAGTGAAGGCGAAACACCGGCGGGAGCCGCTGAGAGGAGGGGGATGAGGGAGAGAGGGGGGGCGCCAAGTTGGTGATCCCGCGGGGGCTGACACTGGGATTAATGCACGTTAATTGCCACTCGCAAAACCCAGAAGCTCAGCGCGCTTCCTCCCTCAATTTTATATATATATATTTTTATTTTTTTTAAGGTTTTTCCTTCCACTCCCCCCGCCCCGCGGGAGGG
>VWZG01002670.1:1009752-1043102 GCA_013396735.1 Grallaria varia
GACGAGCTGCGGTGGGACCGGGGTGAGCTGCGGGACGGGCTCGGAGGGAAACGCTGAGCTGAGGGACGGGCTGGGGGTCAGAGGGTGACCCAAGGACGGGGAAGGAGCCGCGGGGTGAGCTCAGCGTTCAATGAGGAAGGGAAGGGCGAGCTGGGGGCTCAGGGGCACCCGGGAGGAGCTGAGGGAGGAGCCAGGGAACTGTCTGTGGCTCTGGGGACAGTCAGGGGGTGAGCTGGTGATGAGGGCGCAGGGCAGAGGGGCTGGGTGGCCAGAGCTGTAGGGGGGACATGGAGCAGTGTAAGGGAACCGAGGGTTAAGCCTCCTGGAGATGGAGGCAGGAGAGCCTTCCTGTTCATTACCCCCTGCTCCCCATCTTGAGATTTCATTTGGGTTCTGTGATGCAGGACAAGACTGTAGTTCGCTTCTTGTTCCTCTGCATTTTCAGGCCCTCTTCTCTCTCCAGGGTCACCTCAATCAAGTCTCAGTCCCCAGGCACATATCTGGGCCAGGGAGCAGCTTGGTGAACGACCAAGTAGCTGTGCAGTTCCCAGTCCCAGGGACAGCACTGAGGAAGGTGTGCCTGGATCAGGGCCGGTGTATTGCGATGGTAGCCGGACTTAATCCTCCTGTTATCATCTTTTATTGCATGCAGTCAGATACTGCAACACGTTACCAGCACTCCTGGGTACTCCCTTCCCTGTGTGGGGCTGGCTTTGCTCCATTGGACTAACTTAATCTTCAGCTGCTTTCACTTTCCCTGAGGGATAGCCTCCAGTTCTGGATGTGAGACACGATAGAAGGATGTTGTGGAATAAAACCTAAAGAAGTCCACCAAGATTCACAAAGAAGGGAAGAAATCTATGGAGGAGATTCAGTGTTAGTGGGAGCTGTGCCACCTGCTCCCACTTGTGTTCCAGTCCAGTCATCACCAGGGATGGTGCCTCCAGCAGTGACAGGCTGGCAGCGGGATGTCTAACACGCCCCACTTCGGTGTCCACCTTTCCTCCTCTTACGTTCCTGGTCTAATTGCAACAGCGAGGCAGTCAAAAATTAACCTCCTTCCACCTGGCCCCAACAGGCTCTTTTAGAAGGGGTTCTGGTGTCTGGCAACAGCTTTGCCCTACCTTACGTAGACAAGTGCTAAAATAAATATCATCCTCTTAAAATGTAGGATAGAAACGTCATTTAAATATAAGCCATTTAAAACCAAAGGTAGAAATCCCATGTGTAGTGCAAAGCCTCTTAATGCAAATAGTCAGTCATGCATTGCATGCCTCAATCACACTCATATCATGTCATTTGTGTCCTAATAAAATCCTATAATCTTTTGCATGCCAATTAAAGAAGGAAGATAGCTAAGTCTAGCTGCTTCCCTGGGTAATTACAGGCTAGTGGGGAGGCAGGCAGTTATCCACCCTGGGTTTTGCTGGACTGTGGATTACCAAAGGGTATTTTCTCTCTGGTTTCTTTAAGAGGCAGTACAATTTTTTTTTTAATATATGGTATTTTCAAGGCATAACCAGGACCCAGGGGGTGGATGTTTATGAAAGATCTGGAGTTCAGATATACCCGGTTAAAAAATAGGTTGAGCTTAACAATAGTATTTGCTTTACCCATATTTTAAGAGTCACTTTTTAGAAAGAAGCATTTACACTGAGTTCATTAAGTTACTTTTACATTTTTGAGCCTGTCCTTTAATTTACAAGGTAATTACTAACTTTCCCATAAGTGCATCATAAGTGTAAGTCATTAAAAAAAGATAAACCAGGGTATTTTTAACAGTTTCTCTTAGTAGGTGCTCATCTCAGTCCCATTGTGCTTTAGGCCCTCCATCATTAATATGCATTTCTAGTTCTCTTTTTTCATTCACTTCCGAATTTGCTGACCAACAAGGACAGTGGAAATTGCCTGTAAGGTTCCTTTCTTTATTTCCCGTCAGAAAGGTCATCAAGATTCTCATCCCGCTTATGTGTTTACGTACAGGAGTTTAATGTCACTGTGAACGTAAACCAAAGGTGCCTTCTGGGGAAAGTTGTGAATACTATTATTTTTTTCAATTAACTCCACAAATTCGTCAGCACTATGATGGTCCATACTTATCCTCACTTTTGTATATATGTATATTTCATTGAATGATTCAGCAGAAGTGTCATCCAAAGGAATTAACAAAATCAAGCAGTCCACGTGGGAAAAGATGCATTTGCTTGAAACAGCATCTCTGAATCAATCCTTCTACCAAGGCAATTTCACCTTTTCAACAGAAGGCAGACCTGCAGTGGGGTTTTTTCCCCGCAGCATCAAATGGCATTCCACACAATGATTTTCATCATGTTATAACTCCAGGTGAATGATAATGGATCAGAGGGAATGAAAACAGATGGATGTTAAAACAGACAATTCCCCACCACAAACCTGTGAGCCCTCCACTGCTGCCTAGTCCATTCATTCAGTGGATAATTGTATTAGACATTCCAACAATGGAGAGACCTTCGTCATTAATCCTGAATTTACTGAAAAGAAGCTTTGCAGACTATAACTCTTTTGGTGCTTAGACAACACCAGGCAAAATTTACCACAGGCTTAAATGTCTAAAACTCGGCTAGATAGAAACCAGCACAGAAAAGTCCAAAAGCAAGAGGGATGGGTGAGTGAGATCAGGGAGCAGGACAACCCAGCAGCAGCACTGCAGGTGGGCAGGGGACACTCACGGGCCTTGGCAGCAGAGCTGCAGCTTGGGTGATACCACAGAAATTTATCGAAAAGCTTTCCTCTCGCCGGAGTGCAGGCACAGCTGAATTTATCAATATTGCGCCTGGGTTGGGTCTGATTGTCCCTTTCCAGCAGTCAACCCTCAGCTTGCCACAGGAGCCAGTGGATGCCAATCCCTGCCATGTGATGGGGCACCACCGTCCCGTAACCCTGGTGTGCATCAGGTGACCGGGGCTAAGCAATACAGATCAAGTCTCTTACCAGCTGTCCTGTGAGTCAGACCTTGATTACAATATTGACATTAACATTTTAATCACATGCATGCTGCTGCAGATTTTAATGACCAAGTTGCTGTGCCTTTGCTTTCTGAGGATCAGAAATTAGACCCTTGTTCGTAGCTTGAGCGAGTGCAGCCTCAGAGCAGCAGCTACCGGGGCAGTAAACATGGCATTGCTCTTGCCCCGAGCCTGCCCCTGGACATTAACCTTGCTGGCACTGAACACCTCACTGGAATGGGGACTTTGTTCTCAATTGCTCTGTTCTGTGTCTGGGGCAGGACTGGAAGTTATGAAAAGGGGAGAAAGGTGGTGCTTTTGTACTCTCCGTAGCCTGAGGCGACGTGAAAATCTACCCAATCCCTGTGTAACTATCATTTTCGATTCCCAGGTACTTTAATCAGGGCACAGTAATCCAGAGACATTTCCTTCATCCAGTGGAGATGGAAGCAGGCCTGCTACCTTACCTTTGCTGCCCTGTGCCATCAGAGGTAGCTGAAAACTTCAGGGCACATGAGAATCATACCCCAAATTTGCATTGTTCGTCTCACCCCAAACGTACTCCACAATCTATTGCACATGCTGCGAGCTGAGTCTGCAAGGCTTTGCTCTGTTAAAGATTGTCATGTCCAAGGTGGAAGGACAAGCAAAAGGTCAGAAGAAATAAACTGAATACAGAATTGCTTAAGGCAATAAGAAGAGACCACAGACTTTCATTGCAGCTCTGACATGCACCAGAACACACTGCAGGATGTTAAGTAAGCTGTTTTTTGTGTTACTGAGCTTAGTTGTTTTTTGTTGTTTCTCCCCCTGCTACCCCAATACTTTGCTTAAACGATCAGGCCTTAAATGCTTGGTACCCCTTCCACAAACACAGGCTGGTTTTATCACTTGCTTCATCATGGTCATTTGCACTGAAAATACATAATCACTGTCAGAGTACAAAGAATCATTACGAATAATTAGTTACGTCCAATATGGCAAGTCAGTCTCATAAATCTTGAATATTTGGCTTTGATTTTGGAAAGAGATTCCTTAATGGCTACACTTGTGAGACTCTGTTAATTGATATAAAAGTGTATTCAAAATTAAATTTGTTTTAACAGATCTAAATCACCCCAATAAATCAGCTTCAGCCTGTGTGGTCTAAGGGTTCAAGTACACTTCTTTTTTTTTTTTTTTTTTTTTTTTTTTTTTTTTTTTTTTTTTTTTTTTTGTCTTTGGGAGAAAGGGTGTGTTTGCAATCCATGCATAATGGGAGGGGTCTGACCCTCCCCTCAATAACTAACTGCTTCCATATGCTGACCTGGGCTGACTGTGCTGGCCTGAGGAGTCATAAAGGAAGGGGTGGAGGGGGCAGCCTCCTTCTCCTACCCAGCCCTCCTGCCAGGTAGGTGCGTGGGGAGCAGGGGCTTCTGTCTGAACTCAACTCGCAGCCTCAGCTGTGGTGGAACCCGTGTGGAAGGAAGGAGTCTCCTGTCTCTGTTCCGAGTGGGCAAAGGAGGGGGAATTTTAATAAGAAAGAAAAGGAGTTTAAGTCTATCTGTAATGGTCAGATATGAGGCTTTATGTTATTATGGGTAATGGCAGTATGAATGGTAGCTCTTATGATGCTTTTTTTTTTCTTCAGAGAAACCATTTTTTTCACCTGATATCATGGGTGAGAGAAGGTGGCAGTTAATAACAATAGGTTAATTTCTCTTGACTGTATGTACTCTATTTAGCTCCTGAAATTGTTTCAGGACAGGATGTTATCTTTATCTTTATTTTAAACTGTAGAAATGGAGCTGTAGAGACAAAAGCCTAGTATTACTGTGCCATAATGTCTTTACCAGGCTGTCTTCCTCACCTAGGCAGGGGTGAGCCCAAATGCTTCCTGAGATTCTGTGTGGTAAAAATCTGTTGGAAGAATTCCCCGTTTGCATCCTGTCTGCTGCTACTCTCTGTTATCTTAAATCTCTCTGTAATTCTTTTTCTTTCTCCTCCAGAGATTCTTTCTTGCCTACTTCATCTGGGTAAAACTTTCCCCACCCTTCTCCTGCCTGGGCTGTTGCCTGTATTTTGGCCTGTCTGATCTCCCTCAGGTTCTGGCTGTCGACCTTGTTCCACGTGGGCAGGCTCAGGCTCCTGCCTGTGGCTTTATGGAGTGTGATGCTCCCTGCCTGGGATTTGCATGGCCTGGATTTCGGAAGGCTGGGGGGGCTCACGGGGTCTTGTGGTGCCTCTTGCTTCCTAAGTGTAAAGTCTGAGAGCTGCTGTGTCTGTTGTCAGGCCCTGCAGCATAATGATTGCTGGCTAATGCTGGGTCTTGCATGACTGGGTATGCCTAAATCCTGTTGGGCTCAGTGATCTATTTAATGATCCTTTTACTTGCGCTTAGAACATTGCTAGTGCATTGCCTCAGTCTTCAGAGCTCAGCATGTTGTGTGATGTCTGGTGTTTAGGGGTGAATAACAGTGAAAACCTTCTTAATCAGCTTTATTAGGTGTAACCAGTACAACTGTTGGAAACTTTCCTTGGATAGAAGTTGCTTCTGTTTCCAAGCCTCTCGTAGGCTGTGCTCAATTTGCTCTTAAATTTGCTAAAGTAACACATTTCATTTTAATCCCTTGGTATATATTATCAGTCAGCTAATACTTCAAAGAAAAGAAATTAAAAAATCCCCAGACAAACTACAAAAAACCTCACCCACCCACCTTGGGAAACCTGAAGGTATGTAAATATTATTTTCTGTTCCAAGCCTGGAAAGTGAGGGGAAAGCTAGTAAAAACTAACTCAGAGAAGATATATTTGGCAGTGTACAACTTGCAGAGCTCTCTGAATAAAGGCTGGCAGGGTGTGCAAATGGAATTTAACACATGGTCATGATAAACAGGTGCTAAAACATTTCTGCAGTATTTCTTCCATTAATATTTTGTCTCTTTAAAGCAACCATCAGGAAGACATGTCATCTTAATTACAGTATCTGGGAGCAAGGAATTTACTAGTGGCTGTGTAACTTGCTAATAAGGGCTTCCCTGCAGTGGGGATTTTTGCTCTCTCCGTACCACCAGCAGGCTAAGCACTCCTGTAGACTGGCAAAATCACAATGCTATGATAGTTTACAGTGGGTTGAGTTTCACTTCGTGGCAAGTAGATGAGCTGGACAAGTGTTAAAAAGAGCTTCACCCTCACTGCTGTCTATGCTTATGATGGGAGATTTATTCCCAGAAGGGGCAAGGCTTAAGGAATTACTGCACAGGTGTATGTCCTAATGTCTTTGGGTGGTCAGACCAACGTTGCACAAGCTAAATCAGAAGTGGATTCAAAGATAGTTAGAAGACTAACCAGGCAAAAGTGTTGTCTGGACTGCCTGTAATGACTTTGCAAAGAGAAAAGTAAAATGGAATCAAGATAAAAAGAAAAAAGGAAAGATAGGAATGGATCACTCTCTGTTAGAGTGAATGTATAATAAAGACTGAATTACTCTTAACACAGAGGATTATTTTTAACATGCACCTCATACTATTGCTAATCTTTTCTTGTTCTTAATCTGATTCACTGATTTAATTTCACTTCTGCAAAGGAAGCAAGGAACCTCAATTAATTGAGGGGGCTGTGAGGGCCTTTGGAAGGGGATGTATTGAATTTCAGAAAGCATTTTACAAGAAGGTAGCCTACCACAGTCTTGTGCTGTAGGACTTCCTTTGGAAGCATATATTTCTCCCCCATAAGTCTTTTGAACAGTTTTATACCACACATGTTTCAAGAGAATTAAATCAATAACAATCTGTACCTTTCTAACCTGAAATGCAAGCTCTGCACGGCAGGAGATCAAGCTATGCAATTAACTGTTGTCCTTTCAAAGGAATTCTGACAGATATTTATAGTTTACTGTATTCCATTTTCCTGCCATTGGAATATAACAGTACAACTGAATGCAGCTGACTGGAACTATGAAATAATTATAGCAATAACTGTTTCCTTCTCTACTGGGGAAGTCTTGTCAGAGGCTGAATGTGGGAACTGCTGATGTTCTTGCCCCTCAAAATCCAGTCCTTACCTCGGGTTTATTGTGCAGGCCCAGCTAAGTCACCCAAGAGAGAATTTTTGTTCCAGTACCTTCAGCTTTTTCTAACGTCATGTTCTAAATCTCGTGTTCATCTTGATGTGGAATGAATCAACGCTGTACAAATAAATGCACTTTTAAAAGCTTTCTATATTTGGGCACGGATGGTGTATGAAGTAGAAAGAGTTCTCTGTAGTAAAATAAGTCATATCTTTGTGTGGGAGTTTGGAGCAGTCTGTTAAGAGGAAACTATGCAATATTACCAGAAGTGAATAGATTGGCATTTGACTGCTAAGCACTTTGCAAATTTCAATATAAAGGCACTTATTTCATACCCTGAGCTGTCACTGTAACTTATGTGCTCATGCTGGTGACTTAGTAGCATAATGACAGGCCATTGTTACTAAGCTAATTAATTTCAAGCAATCTTTCCTAACAGCATACTTGAAAATGACACTCATTTGCTGCAAACTTAGGTGACACTGATACATCAGGAAAATAGGGATGCTGAATCTTTGAGCTGCTTCTCTTGCTGGCTCAGTGCAAGTGTTTCATCAGGGGGTGTTTGCTGTATTGGGCACTTCAGGTGCCTCTTGCCAATAGTAATATCTTCAGCTACTTAGTTTTGGGGCTGTAAACCTACAGGGCAGCACCATGTGTTTCAACCACCCATCAGCTTTGCCGTGCGACCATTTTCCATCACTTGGGCTGATTGTCTGCAGATGTTTACCAGGACCTTGCAAGCTGCAAAACAGGCTCAGATACAGCTGCTGCTTGATTAAGGAGCTCTGGGGAGCCGTGTGGTAGGGGGTTATGGTGTGATTTAAAAAAACCCCAAAAAACAACCAACAACCAAAAAAACAAAACCAAAAGTTCAGAGTAGGCTAAGCGGAAATGTCTTCTCAAATCAAAGGAAGTATTGGAATTATTTTCCTAGCAATGTCCACCAAGGGGTGGAAAAGAAGTAATGTCCAGATGCCCTCTACCTTTACCTGCGTGGACTGGGCATGAAGTTAAACCCTTCCTCTGATGTGAAAAGAATGAGAATAGGGAAGAGAAACTATTCTCACTTTATTCTCACAGGTGGTACAGACAGCTTGTGGCTGTTGAGTAATATTGCATTGTGCAGCTGCCTCAGAAAGTGGTGGTACTGAGTCACTCCTAGGTAATAATTTTGTTTTGGAGTCCCCCCCAGTTTGTGTCAAGACTGTGTGGATAAGCAGTGGTATTGTAACAGGAGAAAAAATTCCAACAATCAACATCTCCCGAGTTTACACTTCCTGGGAGTGTTGTCAGAAATGTCAAGTCCACTAGAAGGAAAAAATTAAGGAAATGGAGAATGTCTTCTAAATTAACCAGATCTGGAAACCGCCCATCATTAGTGTTCTCCTGTGTGAGGCTTTAGAATGCTGGACCCTCTGGTGTAGTAAAGCACCAGTTTGCAGCCCCACCTGTGTGACTCAGCTTCTGGGAGTTCTGTGCAGAAAGGGAAGATTTGGGGTTTCTGCACAGTGAGCTGGCGTGTGAGTGCAGATCAATACTATAGCTGAGAACTCTCCTCCTGAGAGATCTGCAACAAATAGTACATTATTTATGTGCTCTTCTCATGTTTCCTTGCGCGTTATGTAAATACTAATCAAGGTGAAATTGAACTCAGCCATGTCTAATTTTGACTTCGCTTTATTTTGGCAATATCCAGGCAGAAATCAGTCTAATGGTCTTCTAGAGGGGCCCTGAGGTTTTCTAAGCCTTTGCATGGGTTTAAGGCAGAATCCCTGTGTAGACTCAAAACTGACTGTTGGAATCCCAAGAGCTGGTGCTCTGTTGTTCCCAAGCCTTGCCCTCTCCTTTGCTCACAGCAGGAATGTGAAAATACAGAGTCCTGTCCAGCCATTGCCCTTTGACCGCAGCTGATGTTACTCGTTCTGATAAGCAGCAGCATGTTTTATTCCATTTATTCAACATGTTGTTAGCTTTGCATCCTGTCCCCGCATCCCTGAGTTTTTCACTTTGCGTTTGACTCTCTCAGTATGTTTTATTCCAATTGAACCGGGAGCAGGGGATTTCCCTGGGAATATTTCATGGGTTTCAATTTGTTTCATGGTTGGAGGAGTCTAGTGTTGGTTGTTCTATTTACTCACTTATAACATCACTGTATTTTTTTCACCTGAGTGTAGATCTGGAGAACAAGTGCTTTGCTGGCAGTGTTGCTAACCCAAGTCTGCTGCTCGTGTGTGGGGAGAGCTGGTGCACTGCGAGGCTGTTCTAACGTGCATGGGTGTGCCTGCTGAGCAGGGCGGCTCTTGCTTCTCTGCATGGCGATGGTTTCTGCGATGAGCGTGACTTTCTCTCTTGGGAAATGAACTGTGAACACCTACTCATTTTTCATAGGCCAAATTACAGTGGTGTTTCAGCTCTCTGGAATGCCTACACCTCAAAAAGAACGTCCCTGGGACCCTTTAGTGTAACAGTAATGAAGTAGCTGGGGCTGAGCAGCTATTCTGTTAGCAGAAAGCACCTCTATAAGTTTAGCCATTTGCTCTCTGCCTGGCAGACTTCTGATGCACTTGATGTACTTCTTCACCCTTTTATTTTTTTACACTTGAGGTTGAAGTAGCCTTTTTGTGCTTGTTGCTCAAGTTCTTTAATTGTGATGAAACAAAAGGAAGAGGATTTGAAGTCAGTGAAGTTTTGCTTAGACTTCTGTGTCACAGGGAAAAGCACAAAGCCAGCAGCTAAGAGAAAGTTAATTAAAGACATGACAGTTTTTTCTTGGGGGAAGGGGAAAAGCATTACCAGTAGCATTGCTGCTAAAATAGATAATACAAATTCAGACCTTGCAAACAAAGGAGCCCAGAATCTTGAAGAATTTAGTCCAAAGTTGGAATTCAGATAGTTCCACATTTGTCTTTGGATAATCATTAAATTCTGTTTATGCTTTCTAATCTAAGAGTTCCCCCATGTTACCCAACAGCTCAGATATTTGTGCCTGAGATTATTTTCTTTCCTTCTCCTCTGGTTTTGGGGTTATTCCTGATGTGGTCTAGCAGAAAAAAGGATGGTTAGTGGATCTTTTGACTCTCAAAATAGCAGGACATAGCCAGTAATAAACTTGTAATGCAGCAGTGCCCAGCAGATGGAGAGGACAGGGCCCTTGATGAAATGGGAGCTGTGGGACCTGTCTCATCAACTGGTTGTCACAGCTGTCTTCCTCTTCTAGATGACCATGGAGAATTCATGCCAGTGCATTAACTCCTTCCAGTGAATCAAGTGTGAGTCTGCATACAGAGATGACTTTGGTCTCTCTCTGATTTTTCCTAATGTTACATCGCACTGTGTGTATACGCAGCTGTCTTTTGTGGTTTTCAGGAAATTTAAAAAAAATTTTTTCCTCAATGAAGAGCTCTTTATGTTCTGAGATCTGGACACTGTGGTCAAAACTATGAAAGGTTTTCCCTAAAATCCAGCTTTTCAATGCGGCAGGACAGAAAGAATACTGCCAGAGAGTCAATTTGAGTTTCAGAGCTGTGCAGGTACTTAGAAGTGCAATCCATCAGATTCTCTGATCTACAAGTCTGGCTGAAATCTTGCAGCCGTCAGCATGACATTACTCTCAGTCACATCAAGTCTGACGAATCACTAATAGATGTTTTGAAAGGAGGACTTAAATTAGCTTCCCAAAATTCACCTCAAGAATGCAGGATCTGTCTACAGCTGGGACGTAAAGGTGTGATTTCAGTCCATTTTGATAAATCACCAACACCTGGGGGTTTTGTTGCCTTTTTTTTTTTTCCCCCCAAAACTGCCATTTTAACTTTCATTTAGCTGGCCATTAAAGAATCCTGTGTTCTGCTGTAGCAAACAAAGTGTGTTGGCAGGTGACTAAGATCAGAAGGAAAACTAGATGCATTTCTTTTTTTCTTGGTGGCTGTGGCTTCCAGTTCAGAGCAAAGGCAGGCGTTTAAAAGCATGTAATGAGGAAGCTATAGGATGTGTTTAGGTCTTGTGTCAACTCTGATTAACTTCGCTTATACATATAGTTCAAAGTAAACTGCCACATGATCAGCAAAATTAACTCAACCATTCAGTCATTCTGAGCAGTAAAAAAGAGCAGGTACTGATTCTGGATTCCTTCTGAGAGTGCAAAGCATGTTCATAGCATGTTTCCTCAAAGCAGAAGGAATTAGAGTCGGCATCTGCTGAGTGCAGAGTTCTTCACTGAGACAAAGTTGCTCAGCTTTATCCTGAGAAGCTGTCCCTGAAAAATAAATGAGGGGGAAAAAAAAGTGCTGATGAAAAGGGTGATCCTCCAGTAAGTAGAAGGAATATGGAAATGTATCTTGCCAGAGAAGGTGGGTGAAGGGATTTAGCTGTGCCGCTGTTATGGGTGTTACTCATGGCCCAGACTTGGGTTCTAAGTAAGTGTGCCCAAAAATCTGAGTGCCCCTTATATGTCAAGCATTTACTTGCCTCATTTGTCTTTTTCCCCCTGTTTGGACTGTCAGTTCAGCAGGGAGCTGCTTTAGGGCACAGTAGCACAGAGTGCTGGAACTTGTTTGTAAGTACCTGTTTTATGCTCTGCAAGAGCAGCTGGAGAGAAGGGATAAATGACTATAAATTCCCAGCCTATGCAAAAAGGTGTTTGCATAAATTATTGGAGAGCCCCCTTGAACTTGCTGAGCGGTGCTCCCACCAGCATTAAGAGGTCACTTAACCCTCTGTGCGGCCCTGCTGCGGAGCCCAGTCATGCATCGCAGAGTTAAATGAGTTCCACCATTTTTCTTCTGGGCATGGCCCAGAACTGATGCAAAATGACATCTGACAGCATGGGCAAAGCAGTGACAATGCCCTGAGACACTAATAACAGCCGTAGAGCTAGTGCAGTTTCCCTCCATCCTTATTTTTTATTAGATTCTCCCCGCCTTTGGTGAGGAAATGCTGTCATCCCTGGCACAGTTTATCCTTGGACACCACCTTTGCTGAGCCATTTAATTGCAAGGCTGGCTGCGCAGTGGAGTCAATGTGCTAGGAATGCTCCCCCCATAATCTCTTTAAAGAACAGCTGATACCTCATTGAGAACTTTGGCAAAAAAACCCCCACATTCCGCTTGGATGATCCTTGCCAGAAGTTAGGAGCAGTGAGGGGTGCTGACGGGGAGAGGCTGAATCATCTCTGCAACAGCAAACACCCCGAGAAAGGCAGGCTGCAGATCCTGTACAGACTGCTCTTCCCCCCTCCATTTCCTTTGTTACTAAGGAGATTTACATTGAAACAAGCTCTGCAGGAATCCTCAGGTTCCTTGAAAGGGGATCTTAATATTTCCACTCCTTTATAATTAGTAAAGGAGAAAAGCTATTAGAAAAGGTTCCTGGGAGAGATTCTTGGGGCCAAGTTGCAGTAAAAAGGGGAAAATGGTGCGTAGCTCTCAAAACCTCAATTGTGTGGCTGTGGTCAATTTGATGGGAATCCAAAAGCAATCCCAGGGTCAGAGCAGTGATGTGATTTGCTTCACTAGGACAGGAGTAGATCAATCTTTGTTATTGTATTTGTATTTTTGTTTCATAATCTCCTGCTGTAGTTGTTTGTTCCTTGCACTCTTGCCTGTATTTGTAGGTTATTTATCCTCTTGTGTATTTATCTGTTATTTATTTTCTGTTTAACTGTTGGACTTGATCTTAAGGGCCTTTTCCAACCTAAACGATTCTATGATTTTATGATCCCACCCTGCTGTATTGGAGTCAACTGCAAGACTGCGAAGAGCAAATGAGGTTCCAGGATGCTTGGATTTATTCAGATAGTCAAGGGTTTTTTTACCAGTGCTCCATGGATAGGGAAGAGAAAGGGAAGTGATTTTTTTTCTTTTTTTTTAAGTGCTGGAATTACAGGGCTGAAGGGATGCCTAAGGAGGACCTTACAGAAGAATTTAGGCACCTAAATCCAAAAGGATAATCCTCACTGCTCCCGCCTACCTCTGTAAGCAGCTGAGTATCACCACCAAGAGGGTTCCTTAGGCACTTAGAGCTCTTCTCTGTATGTCTAGAATTATCCAAGTCTTGTTGATGCCAAACTGTTCAAATCTGATCTCTCTTCTAAGCCCTGTCAAGATTAACAAGCTGGGCTTTCTCCTGCCTGCCTCCTGAGAGGCCCTGCTGGTGGCACAGGCAGAGCGTGCCTGCAGCCTGTCTCTGCACCACCAGCACACACGCAGCTGCTATTTACGTTCCAAAGCAGAGGAAGAGTCAGGGATACCCTGCTGCTATAAAATAACACTGAATATTAAATGATAAGAGAGGAGCTGTTCCACAAGCAATAGGGATTTGTCCATTCTCATGTGCTCCTCCACTGCAGCAACCTCAGCAGACTTTTTAGTTTTCCTTTGCAATATCCTCAGCTCTCCCATCTTCCCTGTGTCCCTGCTGTCACTTCCCTCTACCTCTGACATCTTTATGCATCTCTGCCATGTTCCTGGCTTTTCCTCATGGCCCTTGTGTTTAGCCTTCCATGTCCTGCTGCTGGGAGGGATAAAACCCTGTGGTTCGAGGGGTTGGTTGTTGGGAGCAGTGTCTGTGCTGGGCAATTTGGTGTTGTGTGTGTTAATTAGAGAAGTTCTGCAAGAATGTGAATACTGAGATGTTTTAGAGTCCATGCTGCAGTGGAAAGTCTGGAGTTTCTTTACAGCTGAGCAGTCTAAAATAATTTTGATGCAAGGTATAAATTGACAAAATTTAGTGCGTGTGGTGGACAACATGGAAAAGGCTTTGAGAATGGAACTGCTGGAGGTTTTCCAGCATGAAGGTGAATGGAGAGAAAGCACAGAGAAGGAAGGAATTGGTAAGCTCCTGTAAAAGACTATCTGAAATCTTAGAACGATAGCTTCCTCCTGTTTGAACCCCCATCCCATCTGCTGGTGACTTGGTGTGTGTTCAGCACACTAACAGCATCAGGTCCTCTTTCACCATGGCAGCACCACTGCTGATACTGTTATACACCTCTATGGTTACTGATTCTTTTTTCCAGTTGTTCCATACCAGTATTTTTTCCCATGTTGATTAAGCAGAATCTTCTGACCTTTGGAAATATGGCACTTCTGACTGCTGCAGTGGAAACCAGCCTTTCCATTTACATCTCTCCTCAATTCCTGGGGCATTGCTACGAAACACACTTGATTTTGTTTCCCCTTCTAATATATTATATTCGTGTAGACTTAACCTTCAGGAAATCAACATCTGGTGCCAATTATTGTGCTTTAGCTGAGGTGGCTGAATCTCCTGCCTTGCAGCAGTGAAGGTCTAGAATTCCTTCACCCCAGGAGTGCACGGACACCATCAGGAAAGGCAGAAGCTTTCCGTGAGATGAGGATGTTGGCACTCTTCCCAGCACCTGTTGGTAGCACAAAAGTGTGTGTTACAGTCTGGGCTGTACAATCCCATGGTAAAGAAACACTATGAGGCTATTAAAAACCCACTTTAAATTGCACCTTTGATCAAATTCCTAACCAAAGGCAGCATTGCTGTGTAGTCCTGTGCTGGTGCCTTGCAAATTACATCTCCAGATGTATGAGATCTCTGGAGACCAAAAGGGAAAGAATGTCATGCACACAATAGAGCTGGAAAAACCTTCTGTCTTAATGGTGTCCCATCAATTCTTATCTGATAATCTCTCCTTTTGAAGGTATGTGGAAAGCCAAAAATAAGAACAAAGTAAACCATAGACACAGACTTGCCCTGACCTGTCTTCTAGACCCATCTCTGCAGAGCTCTACTTGCTTGCTATACTTGTCTTGCTGTGTCCTCTCTCTCATTTTGCTATCAAGCTCACTTGCTGGTGTGAGAAGCTCCCCCTCTCTTCCTTCTTTCCCTCTTCCCAACCTCTCCTGTTTGTAACAGCCTCCTTGTGCTTCTCTGCCTTATCCACTTTGTCTTATATTTTCAGCAAAGATTAGAAATATCTTTTTTTCTGAGTCGCAGAGTTCTGATTCCTCTATCTTCCTGCCACTGCTTATCTTGCTGCTGTATTTTTAAACTCTAATACACTCCAGGATATGGTTGTCACCAGGGACACTTGAACAAAGTAAGAGCAGTGTAGCAACCTTCCAAATTTCTCAGCAAAAGTGCTTTGTCAAAAGAAGAAAGTTCAAGGCATAAAAATCTGTATCTATATTTTTTGGCTGTTGAATAGCGACAATATATGATAGCAGAATGATTTTGGAGCATGTTAACTGCACTCAGCCCCCATCTGAGATACCTAGTGCTGCTTTTGTGGGAAAATCCATTCAGTTCTGATGTGTTAGGTGTTGTATCACTTCCAGTTTGAGGCCTCCATGGGACAGGGAACTTGCAGTAGCTAATTACAAGCAGTCTGGAAGGTGAAGGATTACTATTAGCGTAGTGTCTCTGGCTGCACAGATGAGATATCTGAGCAGAAGGAGGAAGTGTGACTTGGAGCTGGTTTCAGCCCAGGGACATGGACTCTGACTTCCCTATCCCAGCTAAGAGCAAAGGCTGTGGGCCATCCTTCCTCCCTCCTGTTGCTCCCTCCATGTACAGCTTGGAAGGTGTGAGAACAACTTTGCATTACCTAGTGAATAGATTCATATCTAGGTGCTCCAAACCTTCTATCAGTGAATCTCTTGAACCCTTTGAGCTTAATGGAAAGCCCCTGGAACACTTCAGTTTTCAGAGCTGAAAGAAGAAAAGTACCAAATTTTATTGTCCTTCAGCTGGGGAGGTTGGAAACAAGTTGTGTTACAGGTTCTGGAAAGCTCTAGCCTAAAACCTTGGGCTGACACCCATGTGGCTTAGGAAGTTCTGACTGAATGCAGACATAGATACTTTCCATTTGAAACTTCCTGGTTGGCCTCTGCGTGTTTTACCTTAAGCGAGAGGCTGTCAGACATTGTGGGGATAGTAACTAACATTTTCCTTTCTTACTGCTGCCCACTTGGGATCATAAATTGCCATATTCTGAACAAGTTGCTGTTTCTGTGTGGTTTTCTCTCTCTTTAGTTTGCTGAATTATACTTGCCCCAAAGACAGCTTTAAGATCCATATCCAGCTTTTCAAAGGATGCCCTTGCAGTGTCTGACATTCATTATCACATTGCAGTGCCCATAACTGTTTTCAGGAACCCTGTTGTTTTCCGAGGATTGGAACATCAGTAGTGTGTAGTAGAGTCTCCACTGTAAGTTGTTTACGAGACCATCTTACTGTCTTCCCTCTGTCTTGCACTCTTTGGGGGTTCATCTTTCTCCCCATTTCAGGAAGCATAATTACCTTCTCTGTGAAAGCAAAACACTCAAAACCATGAAACTTGTCTGTTGGAGATTGCAACAAGGTTGTGGCCTCTGTGGTGTCTGGGCACCCAGAAAGCACTTCCCTTCCTCAGGGGAGGAAGATGCCCAGAGCCTGCTCCAAAACTGGCACTTCCTATTCAAGCCAGAGGCAAACTTCCACCTGTTGTTAACCCTGTCGCACCAGTGAGATAATTCAACAAATTACATCTAATGCTGCATGGATTTGCTAGGAAGTTAATTACTTATTTTTTTCTGAACTGGTTTTATTTTAGGGATGGTAAGTTGTTGCTTTGCTGTAGGGTAAAAAAAAAAAAAATCAAAAGAAAAGGCACATGATTTCTGCTCCTTCTGAAATCTTGGTTTTGTTATGCTGATAGCTGCGTACCATTTGCATTACAATGTAGTGTAAATAAGAGATGCCACCAACTGAAGTGTAAACTGAGCAAAATGTGTGGGTCTTTCAGTACAACTTAATCAAGGTGGTTTGAGGTGGGACTGGACAGAACTCCAAAGGGAGAACACAAGGTGCTGTCCTTTGGGTCTCGGACAGACCCTGTGGCCAGCAAAAGTCCTAACCCTAAGATGGCCGGGTGATCTTAATTTTCAATGTAAGTAACACAGTGTGTGGTATGGATGCCAAAATTGTCAGGAAAAGAGGACAGGAGGGAACACGAAACCGTGTAGAACACAATTAGGCAGGATTAAAGTCTGAAATTATCATGCTGCACTGGGTAGTAGATATTGTCACAGCCAACTCAGAAAAACATAGTGGGACATTGGACATGGCCCATTTTCAAGTAGCAAGTCATAAATCTGTATTCATGTGAAATCTTCTGCACTCACTCTGATGGGAACAGAAACACAACACAGCTTCAGGTGCTGTCTTAGGGGAATAAAGCACAGGTTGCTGCCTTGCAGGGACAGATCTCTGCTAGGAAAAATGGAAAGGAACTTGAATGATGTATGTAATTATGTTTGTTTGCAGGGCTATGTAATTTCTTCAAACCCACTGAGAATCCTTAAAACCTGAGATTAAAACCAGCTAAAGATATATTTTTAACAACAGCTGTCTATATATAATTGTATGTACATACCTAGCAGTTGGTGTAATAGTTGCCAGTTCAACAGTCCAAAGAACATAAATATTTACTTACCTTTTATAAATAAACCCACATACTTAAGTGTTTTGTTGGACAGGGATGTACTTAAGTATTTTGCTGAAATGTTGGGCTGAGTCAGGTCAGAATTAATTTGAGTTCTTCTCGTTCATGTTGCTATGAAACCACTTGCCTTAGGGCTGACCTGTGTCTTGAAGACCAGTGACAAAAAGGTGTTGCAGAGATGTGTTCTTGCATCACTGTTGTGTATCATTAAGTCTGTGTGCGTGGTGCACGTCCTGCTGGAGCTTTGGCAGTGTGGGAGGACCAGGATGGCAGGGCTGGTTGCAGTCTGGAGCTCTTTACTTAACCCACCATTCTTCAGGCTTGGGATCAAATGGATCTTTGAACTGTTGGAGACTTGAACCCGGCCAGCCCCTTAACCATGAGGTAACTGTTTGCTGGGTCCAATATGAGTCATTGATGGGAAGGATATTTCTGGTTTCCAATTAAAAAAAGGAATGGTGAAGCTCATAATCATGAGCAAAAGGTCTCTGTGCAGTAATGGGAACCAGCTGGTGCAGGCCATTGCAGGCTGAGATCTGTCTTTGTTCAAAATGTGGCCCCACCATTATCACGGTTGGAAACAATCCTCGGTGCTGACACAGTAATGACAGCTTCATGTTTTAGACACATCTAATGGCACTAAGTCCTGATCTTAGCCGGCATTTATCAAGATAAGTAAGCCAGTCAGGCAGGAGCATGGTGGGCTGACTGTACTCCTTTAGATAACGACGTGCGTGTTTCCTCTCTTGGAGGAATAATGAACAGAATATGACTGTCAAAATATTTCTCTCTGGAGAGATTCCAAAATAACTGACACTTACATGAGTTCCGTGCCATCAGCACTGTGAGCTTCCTTACAAACCTGGAAGAAGTGGAGCTGTGACCAAGAGATGTGAGGATTTCTCCTCACGATCAATCAAAGCCTGGGGGAATTGTTTCCTCACAGTTCCCTGTAGTTCTTCCTTGCAGTTGGACCTCTCCTGGGAGCAGCTTTGCTATCATGGACTCTAAATGAGATGGTAGAGTATGTCCTTCAGGTCTTTTGAAGCTGATGGACAGTTCCTAGGGATTCCAGGGAGGTTGGTTCTCATGTAGCATTGTCTTACCCTTGCTTTATCTGAAATTTTCGTTAGATTTATCTTAACCAGCAGAGAATCAGGCCCTGCAAGTTAAACTTCGTAATTCTTGGTTTTTCCTCTTAATCTGACTGGACAATAGTTCAGCTAATGACTTGTCTGCGAAATTGAGCGCACGCACAGGCTCGTGCAGAGCTTAATGTGCTTGTCTGGCGGAGCCCCTTTTCAGCTCTTTGCCTTTGAGAATTCTGGGAAATACGTCTCGCCAGCAAAGAGGCTGTTTCTAGAAGCTGCTGTTGTTTTAGGGAGGATCCGTTAAAACGACACAGCTGGGAGTTGGAAAGGCATTATTGAGAGGGCTGGCAAGGGTCTGTCGAACCCAAGGAGGAGCTTGGTGGAGGTGATTGGAGTCAGCTGGTGCTGTTTGGAGCGAGCTGATGGCCTGTGCCCACGGGATATACCACTCCTGAGACACACAGAGGACACACTGCTCCCGAGACTCACACGGGCACACCGCTCCTGAGGGACACACAGGGACACTCACAGACACACGGCTCCTGAGGCAGAAAAGGGTTCTGTAACGGTAGAGTTAATGCCAGCAATGCTGCAGCACAGTCAGAGCTGCAATGTGTACGTAAAGGGCTCTCCCCGTAGAACAGGTCAGGTCGTGCTGCTGATGAAATGCATCCCATAAAGGTGTCATAACACTCTCCAACCTGGGCAGCTGGGAATTAGGACAGCAGGGTTTGCGAGACTGGATTAAGGTGAGTTTATTTGCTTTTAATTCTTTCAAATGTAGAATTGTTCCTGTTGAGTTAAGCTGTGATGAACTTGCTTTTTACTGTCTGCAAAGGGCTGACACTCTGTGCTGATGGAGTGACTCTTGTATTTGTGCTGACCTCTGTTCCATACCATTCACTGCAGATTTCCTGAATTTTCTGGATGGGCAGCCAAGAAAATGTCTTATCACTGGGGGTAGGCGTTGTGCATGTATGTGGCAACTTTTCAGCTGCCAAGATCCCCCTGAGTGTTTCAGGGTTGTCTGGGGGATGCTAAAGGTGATGGGGACAGTAGCATTTGATGCAGGATCTGCTGTGTGCCCAGCTGCAAGATGGACAAAAGGATGCCTCCTGTACGTCTTTGGTGCAGACAGGTGGAAAAGGTCTTGTAGTCTTCACAGTGCTACAGGGGTAACACTGGAATCCAAACTTATCCCTGTGCTCTTTGACACGAAGGTAAGCTGCTGGCATAGGAATTGCTCTTTGTGAAATGTCCCATTCCTGCAGAAAGCATGAAGAAGAGACAGCAGGGCACAGTGGTCAGGGCAGTGTTGTGAGAGCAGGGACCAGAGCTGGGTGAGATGTTCAGGTGTTTGAGGAGGAGGCAGAAATCTGAGCTTCCACTGAAAGAATATCACCTTTTCCTTACGCCCTGCATGCCACGGGGCTTCTCACCAGCACTTGCTGTGATGTGCTGGGGTGGCACCTGGGACAGGCTTTGTCCTGCCTGCACCACACAGCACCCGGGGCTCCCCCACGGCACGCGGGGAGTGAACCCACAGCAGGAGAAAGGTGGTTCTTCATCTCCGAGCAGCAGTGACTGGGGTGACAGCCAAGGCAAACAGGCGGCTGGGAGTGGGTGGGAACAAAACCCCAACATTTCTCAGTGTTTGTTTTTTATCGATTGATATTTGTAGTTAAGACCGACCCCTCCCTCCAAACAAATGTTTTTACCTCAGATGGTTTTACCAAGAGTGGATAGTAAAACTTCAGCAGTAAAATAATATTTATAGAGCTGTGTGTTCGTGAGAGTGGCTGTGGTTTTCTAGGCAAACGGCTGCTGGATTATGCAAAATGCTCTGTACGTCCGTCAAAATCCTTGTGTCATGGGGAATATCTCCCACGCAGTTTCACAGGGAGCTTCTTTATAACTGCTGGTGGTAAACCTGTAATGCTATGTTAGGTGTTTTTTTTATAGCTTGCAAAGGTCCCGGATTGATTTTTCACACCTTTATTTCCACAGCAATAAGGTTTTACATACTGAGATGTGGGAAGGAAATAAAAAAAAAATATTCCCAGGACGTTGAACAGGTTTCAAAATCTGTTCCTAAACATCTGTCCTTCAAAGGCTCTTGACCTGGGGGTGGACAAACTAACTGAAACAGCAGTACTAGGGAAAGATGGAAAGTTTGCACTTTACAAAGTAAAGAATTGCTTCTTTTCCCCCAAGAGGAGGTAATTTGAGCCAATTCCCTGCGAAGCCACATGCGGGTTGCTGCAGAATGGCTGTTTCTCCTGGTGTCAGTGGTGGGGCCCAGGGGCAGGACGAGCAGTGCTGTCTGGCAGCAGAGCCTGGCCATGCCTTGCTGTTTCATCAGCTCCAGCACCAGTTGCTCCCTCTCTTGTTGTGTGATGACACCTGATGGGATACGAGTGACAGCTATGACCCAGAGCCCAGCCTAGGAAGTGTCCTCCCAAGGTAAATCTCAGAGACCTGCAGAGCCTTCATGAAGTTTAATGGGCTCTAGGTGGTTTTGTCATTTACAGAGCAGACATTGTTATTGGGGATATTTCCTTCCATATCTCACAGCAACCTGTTGAAAGACTGGAGTCCAGCCTGGCTCTCTGAGCTCCCAAGTAAACAAACAAGCGTGCATCCTACTTAAGAAACAGACTGGCAATTAAAAAAGGCATCTTGCATTGTACAAACAGGAAGGGCTGTAAAACACACTTTGCAGGGAGTCAGTGGAAATGCATTCAGTCTAGTTTATAATCACAGCACTGAAATAGCCTGAACATAAATAGCAAGAAATCAATTTTCTTTAGAAAAAGTAAAATAAAGAACATTAAATGATCATTTGACTAGATAACTGCAGTTTACTCAGTGGTATAACTGTCAGCTTGCCTGGGCACAATAATGGAATTAATGCAGAGGGGGTATGGTTTAGATGTCTCCTTCTTTACAGTGACAATAACTCCCTTGTTTTCTCTAGTGAGTGGATGTTTATATTCTAATTTTGTCTCTGCAGGCTACACAGAGCCTTAAACTTGCAAAAGGGATTTGTGAGCAGCTTGCTTGTCAAGAACAAATACTAGTCAAAAGAAAGGCATGACTTATTGACCTTGGGTTCACTGAGCCTTCATCTTGACGCTTCCGCACCACTAAGGAATCGGCTTCTCCAAAAATTAAAGTTTCCAGATTAGAATAGAGCCTTCAACAAAGGACCTGTGTGGTTTTACAAATACACATTGATTACAGGACTTTAAAAAGAGTTTTGTTAGAAAAGTGGGATTATGAAAAGCAAATATTTGAGAGGTAAGAAACCAATTGAGGTCAAAGTTGATGAAAACCAGAGTTTTGAAAAAATGGCATTTCTTATTTGCATTTTGCCTAAAAATCTTTATTCTTTGTTCATACCTGTTATGGTATTCATTTGGAGATACAGACAGTGTCTGGCTGCCCTAGTCATCTTGTCAAGATGATGTGCTGTGGGGAGAGATGATGATTTTCAGGAATACATCAGCTTTTGTGTGTGCCCAGTACTTATTTTGTGTTTTCTGAATCAAATTGGTTTTTTACATCTTCCGAGTTTTTATAAGTTTTTAAGGAAGCTTACAGAAATATTTCAAATTCATACTCTTTATATCTGTGTTTAACTACTTAGCCATGCCATCTTTTTTAATTTTTTTTGTTGTTCCTAAAGAAACACCTCTCCAAAAATCAGCCCAAAGATTTCTTTGCAGTGTTAGGGCTAAATGACCCTTAAGTAGTTTCAACTTGGTGCTCAAACTTCTGGAAGTGTCAGAATTGCACCTCTTTCCAAGGCACCAATACAAGTCTTCATACTAAGAAGAAATTCATGACAGATTAGTAGTTCCTATACAGAACTATGCAGAGGAAACACATTGTTCCACTGCAGAACAGTGTATTTGTGCACATGTGACTGTGATGTGGATGTGTTAAATACTTCTGTTGTATGTGTACATGTCCACAAAATCTAAAAGAATTCTATTTAAAAGCATATTCATAATAAAATTGCATGTGCTTTTCATATGCTCAGGGAACATCTTCTGTGTGCATGGCAGTTAATTTTTAAAAACTAATTTACTGCATTGATTCCAAGGTTTTAACTTCTCTATAGTTTTGTCTACTTCGAAGTGTATTTGTATGATGGGAAAACTTGGGAAACAGAACTTTTTTCGCTTCCCCATAATCTTCAGTTTGCTTTGATGATAGTATGTCATAATTCCTCTTGGGTGCCTGTCAAAACAAAGACTTTGCCCTGCACACAAGCAGTTTTTGTTTGGATAGTTTTGGTATTTTGAAATGTGGAGTAAAATCCAAGACAGATTATTTCCCTACCTGCAGCTGAATAAGGATAAGGCTGAAAATGTAAAGAATGTTCAGGCTTAAAGTAACAGAGGAGTCAATCCCCTTAACACAATGACACTGCTGTACCATGGACAGTTTAAAAAGTAAAAGTAGGAGGGGAAAAAAAAATTTTGAAACCTTTCAAGCTGTCAGCTTTTGCTGAAAGAGGATTCTTCAAATGCTGTTATCAATGAAACTGGATGGAAAAATATTTCTTTAATACTTTGAAGCTTCTAGAGTTAGAGTACATTTTAGAAGCGCTCATATTTTCTGCAATATTTTCATATTTCTTTTTCTACTACCTTACCCTGTTGAATTAATATGGTACTGGTTTTGGCCAGCTATTAGGAGTTTGTTGTAATGGTACTGTTGAATTACGTGATGTAAACTACAGTTTTTTACAGATGTAAACTTATATGCACTCACTGATATTTTTCTGCCTGGAAGAAAGATTGAATTTTACTTTTGAAACACCACATATTCCACAAAATCATATATAATGAAACCTGGCAGTCCATACTCTGAAATCCCGTATCATTTACGTGACTTGTCCATGGCTCTGGTTCACTGCTGGAGTTCACTATTGCCTGTCTTTCTGTTCCTGCTGCAGAATTGGTTGGCTGAGCCGGAGATTTTGCTTATGTTTAAAGACAAGCTCAAGGTTTCTGATTTGGGATATCCATGAGAAGGCAGGGAGGAGGGAAACGTGTTGAACTGCTTACTTGGAGAGCAGCCATGTGCTGCTTGTCTGTGTTTCCAGAGCTGTGCAGTGCAGGGACAGCGCGCTGGCTCCAGCTGTGACCAGGGAGAGTTACAGAAAGGCCACAGCAGAAAGGCACTGGTCTGGTTGCCTTTCTCCTTTGCCTTATTGCAGCTTGTCCCAGCCAGCAGCTGAAGGGTCTGTGTCATCCCTCACCAATCAGTCACTTTGTCCTTTCTTGTCTGGGAAATGGGAACAACTTTTCATTTTCTGGACTGGTTGAAAAAGCTTCGTGGTTATTGCAATTAGGAGTCCTTTTAGTGAGTCTGGTTTGGGCGTCGCTGGACCAAAACCATCCAGTCCCTCAGTTTGCTCTTGAGCTCAGAAATTGCTGAGAATTAATTTCTAGGCTGAGATAGTTTTACAGCTATCTAGTAATCTGAGCTAAAATAATCTGCTGTCTCAAGTATAAGATAAGGAGAAGAATGGTTGCAGACAAGACCCACAGTGAAGCTTCAAGTGATGTTCCCGATGTACCTCGGGAGAGTTAATTGTATCCCTGGTATCAAACCTGTGTTTGTCCTGCATTAGTGGAGGGGCTACACCCACCGCAGAGGTGATAAACAGCCCTCTGGGTGACCATGTACTGCTGTACCCAGGGCTGTGCAGGGGGCTTTGCAGGGCAGGTCGCTCCAGCTGGAGGTTCAAGGTGTACCAAAAGCAATGGAAGTGCAAGCTAATTGAATAATTCAAGTGCAGGGGCTGTTAAAATTACTAGTGCAGAAGAAACTTTTCTGTTGACCATTTTCCTTTGGGACCATTGTCATTCCCAAGCTATTTCTTTTTTCTCTGGATTGGATTTCAAGTGGAGAACGGCTCTGTTTTAAAGATGGCACAGTATCTGGTTGAATGCTGGTGGGCTCCCAGAGAAATCAGCTGCAGTTCGGGCTGCCCGTGGTACCCAGGAACTGCATTGGCTCTAAATCTCGCAACCAGGCAGGGGTGAAAAAAGGTCAAGAAGAATCTTGCTTGTTCCCAGTGTCTCAGTAAGTAATCATGCAGATAAAAATCACACCACACCCTCAGCTCAACAAAAAATTTCGTTCTCTATCTGTATATCCATATAACATTACAATACAAGCCTCAGGGCATCTTTTGTCCTTATCTAAACAAAAGTCCTCTCTGAAAACCTTAGTCATGCAAGTTATGGCATGAAATCACCCTTTCAGCAGAAAAATGGTAATTTTACATCTGGAGTCAAAGAAGGACTGGCTTGGTGTACAAAGCTATTGTGTTTCTCAGATCCAATCACCCTTAATAATTCGGGAGCAATTCGCAGATCAGCCTGTAAGGGTTTTACTCAGGGCAGGTATATATCCCTCTGTGTACCTGGGTTTTTCTCGGGGTCCTGCGGACATAGGATTGCTGTGTAGTATTATCTGCCTTCTCTGTAGAAGGCATAAGAAAAATGACAAAAGAAATTAAATGTGAACGACCTGGCAACTTAATGTGAGCCCACAATGTCGGATCATTGTGCTGCCAATTAAAGTGAGGAGGAGAGAAGGGGTTTTTTAGGGAGAAGCAGGAGTTTGCACGGGGGAAAATGCTGGTGGTGGAGTTTTTGTGGAAGCCCTGCCAGTTGTCGTGGTGGGTAACAGAAAAATTAAAAACCCCCTGTTGGATATGATTATCAGTTGCCACCTTTTTGTTTTCCAGATTTGGTGTAAAGTAAGAGGTGTATCTGCTCTGTGTGGTGTGTGTTGGGTTTCTGTTCTGCTCCCTGATCCCGGGTGTCTGTGTGCAAACACAAAGCAGTAAGGGGAGGTGGCTGCGTGCCCTCTTTGGGGGTATCTGCTCGGTTCTAGGTGGGCTGGGGGGATGCAGGTAAGTAACCACATCCAACTATCTCCTGGGAAACAAATCTCTGTGCAAGAATCCTTTTTCAGACAGAGAAACCTCTGTGGGCGCCTCAGTTTGTGTAGCATTAACTTGCACAGTTCACACTGAAAAGGATGTTAAAACAGTTCTTAAAAATAATTACACATAATGATCCTTTTCTCTCTCTTTGTGCTTTAAAAATAATTTATTTGCCCTGATTAGTTCAAGTACAACTCAGAACTGAGCCGAGTCTTCCTTTAAATAATCCTGCTCCCAGGTGGATGCATTGTTCGCCCTGGTTTGTGTGACAGGCAGTTTAAAGGCTTGGTTTTCCCCTCCTGACGTGATTTAAATGAAGCCTGGAGCCTCTCCCCGTGCGATGCTGGGCAGAGGTGGCCAGCTGTGGGAAGGGAGCTGTTCGCTGGCCGTGCTCCTGAGGGAGAAGGAGGAAACCCTTCTGACTGGCTGGAAAGGAAAAGGAAAACAGAGCCTGACCTACTGGGTGGCTGTTATCTATAATGGCTCTTTTACCTTTTTTTTTCTTCCTGATACTTCTGCAGTGTGCATTACTCTGTGATCCCATACTCCATAGAGATCCTATATCATCGGCTCCCTCCCTGCTCCAGACAGATGGTAACTGGTAAGCTTTGATTTCTTTCCTTAATTATAGTGTCTCAGTGCAAAACTTCAAGATCATCTTTAAAATACTGCTGATTATTAAGTATTGCACTCCCTGCTTGCAACGTTATTTCTTGACATTAGTCTGACTTGCCTTTTTTCCTTCCTGGAGAGGTGAAAAGCAACCTTCTGTAGTTTTCCCTCTTTAGATTTTAAATAATACCATGTTATTTCTGCTTTAGTTTTAAATGTTTGCTTTCCCTCTCACTGGAGACCTGGTCTCCCACCCACTCCTACAGTCCCCAAATGCAGTGGGGCTTTTGAAAGTGGTGTTTGTTCTTCTCACTTCAGTGTTTATGATGCTGGGCAGTGATGCATTCAGATTATCACAGCACGGGTGAAATAATACCCACTTCTTCACTTACATCCTATTACTGCACCTCAGAGAGCCCTGTCACTTAGATTACTCAGGGGAAAGCCAATGACATACGGTCTTTTGATTTCAAATACAAACTGTTGTGTAGAGATTTAAAAGATACCCTAATTTATTTTGAAATGGCCTGTAATGTGCTGGTACTTTTTTGATTGTTTTATCAGACTGCGTTTTTCCCATCTAGCTGCTATTCCCAAAGCCAACCAAATGATCATGATTTACTTAGGACATCTGTTAAACGCTGGGCTGTCTGGGGAACAAAGCAAGGGAGCTGCAGTCCTGATGGGAGTATTGAAGGGAAGCAGTGAAACCGACTGTGATCTCCCAACAATAGGGCAGTCTGAGCCAAAGCCTTAGTGCAATTCTTCTGGCTTGCATGGCTTTTGCACATAAATGTGTACATCTCTGAAAATGCTATGATTAACTACTGCTATTATATATTTATCTCAAGACTATCTCAAGCCTTTCAGATCTATTGCTTTGATTTTTATTTTTTTTTCCTAACAAGAACAAATCTGGAGCTTAAGCAGGAGCACTGACAGGATGCTGGGACCTGTTTGATTTCCCTGCCCACAAATGCTGAGATATTTCTGTTCTCAGCTGTCACTATTAGTGTATTCTCAGTTCTCCTCCCCTCCACCCCCAGTTGCGACCAATGCTAAGAAGGTTTTTTGGTTCTTTCCTAGCAGTTGAAGCAAACCCTGCTGCATTTGAGCTTCCTCCTGCAGGACAGATTTACTCTCTGTGGTTACCCTCTGGTTGCCACATGTTAGTTACATTAAAGGCGCTGCTTCCATATCTAATGAAACAGAAATCCATGGGATGTATAAAAATGGTCTACCATTTTCAAGAACATTTCCTGTTCTCCCCTCAGTGCTCCCCTTAATTTCATGAATATGGGCTCAGCCTGTTGGAAGGGAACTTTCAGTGTTGGCTTTTGGCAGTTGCAATGACCAGGAGCACAGGGGTGATGCTCCTATTTGAAGAAGAGCAGCGGGTATTTATCTGTGAAATATGAGCCAGTATCCAGGGCTCTTAATTGTTTGATGGCATTGCAAAAAGCACAGTGTGAGTCAATAAAGAGTTTACCTCTACAAAGATGATTGAAATCCATACAAAAAGGTATGCTAAAGGGGATGATGTTTGATAACTTTACATACATAGCCAGAGATAGTGAGATCTGCTGTTTGTATGTTTGTGTCTGAAGAAAAAACTATAACCTGACTAAGGGGATAGAAAAAGGTATTGAAGACAATTTCTATGTGTGTTTAAACATCAATCCTCACAAAGTGTTGAAGAAACAGCAGATGTTTAGACACTTCAGCCACAAAACAAGCAGCACTATCTCAGACTTGAAATGGTGTGTGCTTTTGCATTCGTTAGTTTTGTTGTCATAATAGGAAGTTTCAGAGCACACAGGGCAGGGAAAAAAACTTTTTTTTTTCCAACTGCATAGATCACTGTGTAGGAGGGTTCAAATGACTCTGAGAGCTGGGAACTGGAGCTGGGAGTGCTGGCTCCTTCCAACTGTTTGAACTCTCCACCGAGTCAGATCACTTTGTATCTGGAATTCAGTATAAGGTTTAGTCAGAAATGACGGCGACAGAACTCCTTCATGAGTCATCTACTTAATCCCACTCCAGACAGAGGGCTCTTCCTTTTGCTGTATTAGTCTGTCTGTAGCTCTGTTGTCATGCTGTTAGATGTGCTGGTTATTGCTGGTTCGGGGGTTTTTTTAGTTTTTTTCAGTCTAAATTAGGCTCTTTTTTCCTGTACTTTCGATTTTTGCGGTGGTGGCATTTTCAGCCATTGCAAGGATTTTTTTACCCCTCCGGGGTAGCCCTGGCTTGTGCCATGCTCAAGGAGATTACTTCCAGTCCTGAAGGGAAAACTCTCTGGGAGGTTTCCCATGAAGAGGCTGATCTAATCCATTTGAGCTGGTAAAAGACTTCTGTGAGCCTTGAAATGTGCCAGACTCTGCCTTACAAGTAATACATGTCACTTCTATAGCAAGGCAACAATAATTTAAAGTGAGGATGATATCTAGAGGACTGTAGATCTGTGACCCCAAAGGAGCTCTCCTAATAGCAGCTTGAAATTGCTATAATGAAATCCCAAACCCTTTGAGACATTCCAGGCTTTGCTGCCAACCTGAAACCTGAGTTAGGGTTTGGTAGGTCCATGAAACTTTCAAGAGAACAGTGGCCAGTTTTTGATTTCAGTGGAGTTCCACAGTGGTGCCATAGGTTCATTTGAATGCTGAATGTGTGGAAATGAGCTCCTCTCCTGCCATGTGAATGTTAATTTAGTGCACTTTGTTTAGCTGTGATGGCAACACGGTTTTTGGAAACGTTCTGTGTGCATTAGTCATCAATATCTGAGCAATGTTTCTATTGTGCTCATCTGCCAATGGTCCTAAAAAGCATCAGCAATTCATCTATTCCAGCTGGGACAAGAAAGCCTCACAAGCTGCAGTGCTGCATTGAAAAGCAACTAAAAATGGAATCATAGGGCATGTTTATTGTATTTTCATGACTGCAGCAGTCAGGGACTGATTTTCTAGCATACTGCAGCATTTGGGATTACCACTGTGGGCTGTCCTGTTCATCCCACGGGATGACTCAGTTGGAATTCGCCTCTTCTGCAGCCCGTGTGGAGGCTTGGCCTCGGATTGGCACTGACGAGGGGGAGGGAGCTGTAGTCACATCCAGCTACCTGGCATGGTGTTAGTTTAACTTTGACAGCCTGGTGCTAGGATGACAATCCTCCATAGTGTTGAAGAGTTAGACTGTGTAGTGCTGAATACTTACAGGTTCAGACTAAGAGGATTATGTCAGGAGGTTCAACCAAGGTCCTGAGCTAGAATCTCATGAATCCGGGTTTGACTTCTGCTGCGAGAGCCTTGCCTGACCTTCTTGTGCTCAAAGTGTTTCCAGAGGTTTAGTTTTCATCTGCAGGGTGAATCTCTTACTTCTCCATCTGCCTGCCCTTTGTTTCTCTACTTAAGTGAGTGAAGAAGGGTTTTAATGAAACAAGAGAGAAGTCTCACAAAACTCAGTTCAGCTGCCTAGTGTTTTAGTGCCTGTGTCTAATAGGCTCTTCCAGAGGCTGAATCAGAGCTGCTAAATGGCAATTCCTGTTCTGAATTGCCATGTTAAAGCTGGTCCCTGTAAATCCTCCTTTTTCCATCCCGCTTACACCAACTGCCCTGTCCACCAGGGTTTTGGAATGCTGTTGCATTTCTGCTGTCTGTTTTCAAGACAGTCGCCTTGGAGAGAGGCGTCTCTTCCCCTCTGCAGCCTGTGCCCTGCATGGTGCTCCAACTCTGATGCCTGTGCTGCTGGTCCTTGGGAGCAGCTGCCTGCAGAGGAGTTGATTTCCCTGCAGTTTATCAAGAGGAAAACAAGGCATAAGAAAATTCTGCCGAGCAGTGGTGCCCTGCATCGCCTCCTGGCTCAAATCGCCCTGACCGGCTGCTCCACGTGCTTAGGAGCAGGGAGACTGGGACTGCAAGGTTTTTAAGGTCAGCACCATCTATTCAGAACGAGAGGAGAAGGTGTGACCTTTTTCAAATGGTAAGCTTTGTCAGTGCTCCCATTGGGATTTTCCCCCAGGTGACTGCTTAAATGTCACTTGTGATAAGCCAGGGGATTGGGAGCACTGTGAACTTCCCTTTCTCCTTCATGAGGCAGCACGGAGGGATTCTAATTGAGGTTCTATGTTTTCCTAAAGTTGAAAACCTCAGAAGTGAATAGAAATGCATTTTTCATATGGTGTGTGTTTTGGAAAAGCCGTGGTTCTTGAAGATGTCTATTTCTTTAGCTGTGAAAAAAAAAAAAATCCTGTACAGCTACAATTAACACTGCAGCAATAACTCAGTGGCATACATTCCTCGTGTTTATTGATTAGTGAACAAGCCCCCTGGGGTTTACGTTTCTTCCAACACGTTTGGTTCCAGCTGAATACCTGCAGTGTGCATTGATCTAAGTGTGTGATTTCTCTTAAATATCAGCCATCCAATTGCATCACAGCTATGTATGTGCTGGTGTGGCTGTGCAAAACCAAGTGGTTGAAAATGAAATACCATGTGAAAAATGAAAGGGCACCTGTTCCAGCCTCTGTTGACATCCATGAGCCCTCTGTCACACTGAGGTTACACCTGCATAATTCACTTGGCTTCAATAGAGCAACTTCTGATTTATATTTGCATGTGTGAGGAGAAACTGAAATCCCTCAGGGGCTATGGTGGCTCAGTTCTTCAAAGAATCCGGTCCCTGCTGCGCAGGAGGACCAGATAACCAAGTTCAAAATGAAGGGATGCTTATTTCTTTGCAGCTCTTCTTTCCTCTGTGAGCATGAACTACAGATCATTGCCTTTCCAGTATAGGTGTGGCTGCAGTAATTACTGCTTTTTCTTTTGAAGGAACCTGTGCTTACAAAACAGAGCAGGCTATGAAAGCAGATAAACATGCTGTCTAGAAGGACCCAGTGTGGCCAGCTGAAGTTCAAAGGTTAGAAATGGAGGGATGAGCTGCTTGGCAAGACAAAGGCTTCAGCATACGCTGTGTGGTGGGTCAGTGGAAGGTGTAGCTGAGCACCCTGCTGTGGCTCAGCACCGGCTGAGCATGGGCTGCTCACTGATGCTGAAGGGACAGTGGTGAAGGCAGAGGCAAAGGGCAGATGGATACAAAGGAGAGAAAGTAGTGCTGTAGGAGTGAGTAACAAGCTGGATGTGTTTCAGCTCATCAGCCTCTCATCTATTTTAAAGTTGATATTAAAGTATGAAATAGCTTGTGGCAAGCAGGATGGAGGTACAGACAAGCTTTCAAATCAGCGTTTAGGTGCAGGGTAATTCTGCATTTCTATTCATAGTTGTATAGCAGAAAAAGCACAGGCAGCATGTGAAAGAGTGAGAAGAGCCTGATAAGGAAATGAGGGAGCACTAATACACCAGAAATGGGGAATCTTTTCTTTCAGCTGCATGAAGTGTTGGTTCTTCCCAAGCATGAAGATGCCACACACACATAGTGCTGCCTTTGCTTTTGTCTGCCACAGCCTCCCCCAAAACCTGCTAGGAAGGGTCATGCTGGGAGGACTGTGGCTGTGCTGCTCCACACATGAAGTGGACCCATCCTATGAACTGCAGAGCTGCTCCATCAGGGCCCTGGGACTTGAGCATCCCTTGCTGAAGCTCAATAGGGATGAGACATTGACCCCTCAAGTTTACTGCCAAAATGACTTGTCTATAATCTAAGAAAAAGTATTCCCCTCCTTTTGCTCCCGGGGACAGGATCTCGCCAAGACTTTCTGCAAAGACCTGAAGAAATGTCTTTTTTTTTTTTTCCTAAAACATGGCATTTTTTCCAAATGCAGCTTTTCTTTTTCTTGTGCTATGTTTTAATGAATGCTGCAGCAGCAATAGCAAAGAAAGCTGTGGCAGGACTGCAGATGAGGGTCTGAGGATGTTGTTCTTGTTAAAAGTCAGGGCTGAGGCTTTGGTGGCAGGAGGCTTGGATGCAGAAAGCGAGGAGGGCTTCACCCTGAGCTCCCTTTGCCCTGCTCACTCTGAGCAATCACAGCCGTTTCTTTGGATTGTGGAATAAGAAGCAGTCTCGGAGGTTCATTAGGCCCTTGCCTATTAAGGGCTTTAAAAACTAGGGTCAGGACCTTGAAACAGATCTGCAGGCTGGGAGGGAGCCGAGTGTGTGTGCTATCTGTGCAGCAAGGGGAGCGTTTTGGTTCAGCTCCAGGTGGATCGGTGCCTGCGGGACAAAACCACCTGGAATTAATTGAAAACACTGGTGGCCCTTTTCGGCAGAGAGGCAGCAGCAGGTCAGGAGACTGGGAACACACTGCCCTCGTCCCCCGGTTACGCTGGTGGAGGCACGTGTGGGAGGTTTCTGCTGACACTTCCCACGCTGTGTGTGCTTTGTGAACCTTCATTTCCAGGGCTGTCAAGAAAAGTCTTTCGTTGTAATTACAGACATGTTTTATTTTCTTGTAGCATAGGGACATGCATTTATTTTAGGTATAAGAAAGAACTTTTTTTACAATGGATGTGGCAAAACACTGGAATGTGTTGCCCAGATTGGTGTATGCCCCATCCATGGCAACATTTAATGTCAGGTTGGATGGAGCTCTGAGCAACTTGATCTCATTGAGGATGTCCCTGGTCATTGCAGAGTGGTTGTACTACATGATCTCTAGAGAGATCAACAAAAACCATTCTATGACTTATTTTCACTCTAACCATACTATCCCAACAAGAAGACACTGATCAGAATGAAGACAGCTTCTGAAATTCAAATGTGGCTTTTCTGCTCTTAGGTTCCTCTCTTTCCACAGCCACATGCAGGGCAGAATAATTGTGTGGGATACAGGACTCTGCTTGTCAAACCCACAGAGACGAAGCTCACCAGGAAACTGTCTCAAGTTTGGCCAGGAATTTTAGGTGAATTCCAAATGTCATTGGGAGGATTTATTGGTTTGTAGCTGATGAACAGTGTCCTTTGTTTCCTTTTATTCTTTGGCTTATGAATGTGAAAGAATATCTGGTGGAAAGAATGCTTGTTCACAGCTGATAACTTTTGGTGGCCCCTAAGGAAGGCTCCATGGTCTTTGCTGATGAGGCCATTGCTATTTCAGCATATGAAACAAAGATAGGATGCTCTGAATATTTCTAAATGTAATGAAGGAGAATTTTCTGGGTATCCTGTACTTCACTTGGGAAGGACAACTACGTACAAGTTAAAAAATCAACACATTGCAGCATTGATTTTTTTTTTT
>VWZG01002670.1:1043120-1087485 GCA_013396735.1 Grallaria varia
TTTTTTGCCTCAGAATCTTGGAGGAGATGAGGGACATCCTGCTACAGGAGAGCCACAGCTGCAAACTGGGTGGGGCTGTAGCTGCAAGTCTGAGGAGTGTAAGGTGGAGAAAGGATGCTCTAGTGAGTATGTAAGAGAAATTGACTGCAACCTGCAATGGAAAAACCAAACTTTCTGACCAGGAGAGAGGTCTCTTGCCACCTGGTCCAGCCAGTTTTCCCAGTGCTGATATTCCTGTTTCAATTAAAGCAGGTCTTCCATGTGCTGTGGAGTTCTGGATGAAATCTAAGGCTGCAGCTTATACATACACAGATAGAGCTGCTGGACCAGTATTTCTTCTGTCTCCTTTTCAGCTTATAAGGCTGTAGACCAAATCTCAAAAAATTGAGGTTGCAGGCTCAAAAAGTAGGGTAATGCTTTGGAATTGGGGTTTTTTCCTCCTGTTTTGTGTTGTTCCACCCAGATGTGGTGGCTTTCTCCTTGCTGCAGAAAAGGTAGGGGCTGTGTTCTTCAAGGGGAAATTCCTGTTTGGGGTAATGCAAATGAAAGCACCATGTGTGTCCTTTTTCATTCAAATTACATACAAAAAAATTGGTGATATGAGACGTGAGCAAAGGCAGAACAGAGCCTAGAGTCTTTAATCTTTAAAATCTATTTTACATGATTAAAAGGATCCTGCCTAGAGAAAAGCAAGACTGGCTATTTATATCTCCATTCTTCTCCCCACTGCTCCCCCTTTTTTTCCCAGAAAATACTGCACAGTCTTTCACATCTGAAAGACCACGGCTGGCTGCCATTAATTTTAATGCTAAATCCTCATCAGCATTTCAAAACATTATGAAAATGTCTAAGAAACTGTCTTCTAGTAGCTTGAAAATATCGCAGGCAGCAACCTAAATAATACTGTAAGTGCCCTGGTAAGTACAAGAGCACATGCTGGAAAGGAAAAGAGAAAAATAAAAGGCTTTAGACCACCAAGCAAATGTCAGTTCTACAAAGCAGGCATAAATGGATTGCAGGATTTCATGGATGCTGAGAGTTTGAATTACTGACTGAGCTACACCTCACAGAAAATGTGGTTTGCTTTTTTAGAGAACGCATCAAATATTGAATGCTGGTTTGCTGTGCAGTCTGCTCTGTGGACAAGTAGATAAATAACCTTACACAGAGGGTTCTGCTTAGGCTGACAAATGCAATTAAATGAATGGAGTATGGCCAGGACCCCCATATTAGTGCTCTGTTACACTGCACTGGTGAGGATGATGGATGTCAATTAAATTGAAATGAATGGTCATAGGTTAAACAAATGATGACTCCGATCAAAGCACTCCTCCTACAGCAAGGCATTCAACCTGTCCTAAACTTCAATACATGGTTTTAAGTCCTGCTTAAAATTGAGTTTAAATAATTTCCTGCTTGGGGAAGGGCTGGAGCATGCATTTTTGGGGTTGTTTTTTTTCCCATTTGTTTGGAATATCCGTGCTTACTTAGTGCTGTATGGAGAGGCTTCATCAAGGCAGTTATGCATCTGCCAAATTTCACTGGGCGTTTCAGGACCTGCTGTTGCTGTCTCATGCTTGTTTGTATTTATAGTGCTCCATTAGGCTTGGGGAACTGTGTAAGGATTTCAAAAGCTCATGCTATTTCTGCTTGCAGTGATGATGCTTTCACTGAAGTGTTACCCTGCAATGGGTTGGCAGCAGAGAGGGCTGGTGAGTGGTCCTTCTCCTTTGGTAGCAAGTGGGATGTTGCCAGTTGAAGATGATTATCCATATCGTTACTTTTGCAATAGTGATTTTTTTTTCTCCTTTGGTGAATATTTTTAAGTATCTCCAAGTGTTTCTGCTTTTCTAAGACTCAAAATGAATTTCTGATCCTTTTCTTTTTAAGAGATCTGCAAATTTATATACCCATTTTAATAATAACTAAAAATAAATGAAGAAAAATGCAATTTTTCAAGAGCAGAGAGGGAATAAACCCTATTATTTTTTCCCAGTTTGTATAGAAACTGGGATAAAAACTGTCTCCAAGAGAATAGAGTAAAAATCTCAGCTTAGCTGAGATGTTCCAGGGATTGGGGGAAGTGTAGAGTTAAAAACAAAGGCAGGGACAGGAAACTTTCTTCAGATCCTGTGCTGCTTTTTCTGTCTTTGATTAAACATCAGGTTTAAGTATCATCAACAGTGTGAATTCTGAAGAATACAAGAGAATGCACTTCAGGTTAGAAAGCTTGTCTTTTATTCAGGTATTTAAAAAAAGGAGCCACTAGACTATTCTTGAAATAAATCACTGAGAGGGTTAGGCAGAGGCTGGAGGTGCACAATACATTTTTCATTGCCACCTCCTTGTAGCCAAGGTATGTTGTCAAGACTAACCTTGGGAAAGCACTTCTCTCTCCTCCCTGCGCAGCTCTCCATGGTGACATCATTAATGTTGATGGCTATAATTGACCACAAAGCACAGACCTTTAGTCCCTACCTGATCTTTCCGAGTGTTTGTACACTGCTGGCCTGACCACACAGCAGACTAATGAGCATTACACTTGACAAATACTGTCATGCCTAAACAGGAGATAGTGATTGTGCTAAGACAAGCAGCAAGCCTGGGGGCACATCATGCTCAAATAGGAAAGTTAGGAATTAATATTAATTCTCTTCCACTCACTGGGGGCCTGATCCAGATCCCTGATGTCAGTTAAGTCTTTTCCACTGTGAGCTTTGCTTCCCTGCTGTGAAGTAGCCCTTTAAACCAAAATACAATCGGGTAGCATAATAATAAATTTGACAGTAATAGCAGATGTTGCAAACTGGTTTTTAACTAGGATCAGGACTGTTCCAGTAGCTGGATGGGGTACTGATTTGAGATGAAAAAACCCAGGTCCTAATTCCTTCTAGATTTAAGTATCTGGAGTCATGAGAAGTGTTGGACAATATTCTGGCTTTTATGTGCAAGACATGGTGAGCAATTTAGAAGAAATGAGACCTCTGATTCTATTTGCATTGAGCCTGTTGTGTAAAGCTCTGGGTGGCTGCTGGATACCCTCTGCATGCAGAGCTTTGGGAAAACTCCCCTCTCCCCACACCAAGCCTGCTCATAAATCCCCGGGAACTGTAGTACCTGTGCTGCTGAGTTGCCTTCTCCTTGCTGCCTATATGCATTTTTCCTGATTAGAAACAGCATCAAAAGTTTTAATGACCTCTTGAGGTTTTCTTTCTAGATGCTGTAGTTTATTTTCATTTTACATAATTTAAAATAGAGAGCAGTTCCTGTGAAATGAATGAAATTACAGACTATGCTTGTCTAAGTACCTCTTTGGTCTGTTTTTCTGGTGTCTAAGCCTCACTGTGGCTTTTTCTGTCATAACTTGCCAGGATTTACTGAACTGCTGTCTCCATTTTATTTTTTCTGATTTACTCAACTGCTGCCTCCTTTCTAATCTCTTTCTGACAGGATCCTTACTATCAGATAGTCAGATATGCCTGATGTTTTGGGCTAAATTAGCTAACTTTGCAGTGCAGCAGAAAAACATGATGCCAAGCTGAGGGAGAGGCCGGGTCTGCAGCCTGCTGCTGAGAGCTGCCTGCCATGGGGGTGCTTGCTTTTGCTTTGCAGACTTACCTGTGCTCAGAAAGCTTCTAATGTGGACCAGCCGACTCAGGTGGACTTTCCAGGGGGCTCTCTGGGTCCGTTCTCTCCCTGGTCCTGGGCTGGAGGTGTGTGTGCAGATCTGAGACTGGCAGTGCCTGAGCATGGGGTTTTAAGTGTCTGGGTTCTGTATCTGTGCCAGTTTGGGATTTTATCGCCTCCCTCCCCAGGTCTGAGGTGCACAACCACAGCTCTTTACTGGCTCCTGCACGTGCTGGCAGAGGTCAGGGTGCTCTCTCGGGACTTTGGGTACCCACTGCCCTTGCAGCCACTTCCAGGCAAGGACTTGCAGCGTTCCCAGCTGGAGAAGGCAGCTCTGCTGACCTGCTGGAAACCTGCACTTTAGCAACGTGGCCTCGTGAGACAAAGCACTGCTGATGGTTCCTGTCACCAGGTACTCCTGTGGGTGAGCAGAAGGCAGCCAGCCCCACTGCAGCGCAGGGAGGGAGTGCCACCAGACTGCCAGGAGTCCTTTGGAAGATTGTCCTGCTGGCAGGAGGTGATTTATGAGGGTACATGTGCCGGGCCAAGTCAAACTGAGCTGACTGGTGCAAGTGCATCTCTGTATGGGTCAGGCCCAAGCATTTCTCCTGCTGCGGCTGCGAGCTGTGCCTCAGCTGCTGGGGCACGAGTGCTCCGGAGTGGCGTTTGCTGGCACAGACCTGATGCCCAGAGCACCCAGGATTGTCAGCACTGCCTTGAGGAGTTCCCTGGCATCCCTGCCTCAAGTGTGCCCCATGTGCTCGGCCAGTCCCCTCTGGGACAGATGTGATCCTTGGCATCAGGATCTGCTAATTTAGCTTTTGGGCCTAAAAGGAAAAAAAAAAAAAGTTTATAATCTGAAAGAGTGAGGACTCTTTTCCCTTGCAGTGGTGAAAAGCAGGTGCAGGGAACGGATTCCACCAGCCTTGCTTGCTTCCCTGTGGGGAGGACACGCTCAGTGCACCCACAGGGCCCCCAGATCCCTGGGACACGTGGCCAGGCCCTCAAACCGCACTGGGGAGAGCAGTGTGCAGTAATTGAGCTGTGCATCATCTTAGTACTGTCTTGATCCGTGATGTTTGCTGTCAGTGCGATCCCAGTGGGGACTGCTGCAGACGTGTCCATGTTCTGCTTCCTCTGCAGAGAGGCTCTAAGCTGCCAGGGCAGGTTTTTGTCTCAATATCACCTCATTGCTCTCACCTGTGTGCTATTAAACTGCTAATATATCGGGGGAAAAACTCATCCAGGAAAGTGTATTAGGAATACCTAAATGAGGTAGCTGTGTTATCCTCTGCAAAATATTATTGTTATTAAATGTTCCCACCAGATACTTGGACAGCTTGCGTTACAACTGCAAAGCTAACATTTCATTATAGCAAGATAGATATTCATAATGGATTGCAATTTACCAAAATACACAGAGGGGCCCAGATTTGTCAGTGTGCATTTGCTCTGCAAGAAATGCATCTCACTAAAAACCAGATGTCAGAATTAACAGTGGAGCTTTCACAGTGTAGGGAAGAAAGCTGACATTTCTGAGCCGGCAGTCCAGCTGTGTTAACGGTGTCAGGGAGCCTTTGTGTCCTTAAGTACAATGTTTAGCTGTAGAACTGCATTAGGAGTTTATTTAAAGTATAAGTGCTGGGAAATCACTGTGGTGGTGGCCACAGTTGCAATCAAGTGAGGTCCTGGATCCTCTCTTCCCTGCCCCCCTCAATATTTTCTCTCTTTCCATTCACTTGCCCTGTTGCTGTCTAGCAAAATTGCAGGAGGTTGCAAGAATTACTTCAGGATTGTCAGGGTCAAGATTTGGAGAGGGATGAGGGAGACAAGCATTTGAAAGCTCTTGTTAACGTCTGAGTAACTGCTCTGAAATGTAAATTATTGATTCATGCTCTCCTGTTTTCTAATGTCCTTTATCTTCCTGGTAATTTAACCTGGTTTCCAGAGTATTTTTACCCGTAATTTTCTAGAACCTGTATTACCCATGCATTTTATCTTCTCTTTCTCCTGTTCTTAGATGTTAGGTAGTGAGTCAGGGCACTGATTAGCTTGACTAATTTGTTGGCATAGCTTTCTGTCAGGGGAAAAAGGATGCACATTTTTAAAAGTAAAGATAATTAACTGTTGGAACAACACAAGCACCAGTGAATTTTCCAGTACTAGCAATAGCAATGTGAGGATATATGTTTTCCTAAGAAATGTCTCTTTTTTATACTGGCACTAATTTTTGGAAGTCCTGTGGCCTGTACTACATGGAGGGCAGACGATCTTTGTGGCCCATCGTGTCTTGGGACTTCCCAGACCTGGTGCTTGGGCACTGCTTTTAGCTCTGGTCTTGCTTGCAGGAGAGGCTGGGAGGAAGGGTTTGGTCATGGGCAAGGTGCAAGCCTAGAGGAATGTGTACCATGGAGCTGGAGATCCCTATCTCATCTCACAGCAGACTAAGGGCCATGAATTACCTGTGAAGTGGTGGGTAATGTTGGATTCTGGAAGGCTCCTGGGTCTCTAACCACTGATTCAAGTGTGAATTGCAATCTCACAGCCTCTGAATGTACTTGCCAGAGCAGATGGTGCATCAAAGGGCGCTGCTGTGAGATTGGCCTGCTCCTGGGGAGGTGGGAGGGGGAGAATGCTATGGAGAGCCCCCCGGGGATGCTGCTGCATGCAGGGGTGCAGCATCCTGGCAGAGCATCCCCTCCCTGCTGGGCTGAGACACAGGACAGGGCCAGGCAACCAGGGAAAATGGGGATAAAACACGGGAGAGATGCATTCAGGGACCCTTGTGGGAGTTGATATCCCAGTGATCATAAGAGCTGGTGTATTTATCTGTGGGTGCTGTCCTGGTCGCTGGTGTCTGAGGACCCCAGGGAGGCAGCTGTGCTGGGTGGGCAAGCAGCATTCCATTTTATAGGCAGGAGTAAGTGCTCACCTACCTGTGGAAAAGGGAGATATTCAATTTCAAGGCAAGATCATATTTCCTCTTTAAAATCCAGATAGATAGAGATTGCTGTTGACCCCAGCAGCATTATGTGACCTTATCTACTGCACAGATATTTTCCTGAGGTTTTCTATTAGAGAGACGGGCCTGGGGCTCGAAGGGCGAGTGTGGGGGCGATGCCAAGGTTTGAACCCACCCACCCACGCTGAGCAGAGGTGGCTGGTGGGGCAGTATGAGGTGCCCTGCGTGGCTGACTGGGTGAAATAAGGGAAGAACCATCTAAAGGAAAACAGCTTCCTAAAGCCGGTGTAGAAATGTTCAGTAAATCACTTGAGCGTGATCTCGAGAATCTCTTCAAATGTTTTGCTAAAGGGGGGCCCAGCAGAGGAAGAAGTCCTTGGGTAAATCACAGTGTATAAATACCTCTGCTGTGAGTGTAACTAAGGCTACAGCACTGTCACACAATGCAGTCAGCAATAAATAGATTCCTGAATTAGAGAGAATCTCTGCTATATTTCAGATATGACTGTTTGAGCTACACGTATAAAATGGCCTTTGAAACAGCAGCTGTGTCTGTGTTATCTTCCTCCGAGAGATAAGCAATTATGAGAATGTTATAATTTCTTTAAAAAAATTGGGTCTAAACAGCAATTGCTTTTCAGTGCAGGAGATATTTAAACATCAGTACCTTGAATTGATTAAAAAGCTGTACTGATAATGCAATTTTGTAGCTTGTGATTTGCAGTGAGTGGTGCAATGAATCATGATGAAAGGCTGGAGAGGAGATGTCTGATGGGACCTTCGGCCACTTCGGCGGCTCTGAGATGGTGTGTTCATTTCACAAAGGAAAATGCACTTGTATCAAACTTCTCATTGCTGGGGAATTAATGCTCATGTGTGTTTAGTGCCATGTTTTCATTCACCAGCAGTGAACATGGGAATATCTTACTTTGCTGAAGGGCGTCTTAGGATTGCCAGGTTTCTAAGGGATACTCTGCATTCCTCTGCACTCTGATGTCTTCTGTACTTCTACTTGAAGGATTTTGAATATCACACTTTTACAATTTGCATATCTCCTGACAGTTTATTAGTCAGAGCAATTAGATGTATTTTTCACACTTTCCCAGATGTGAAATAGATTCCTTCCACTTGGACAGCTAACTGCTAGAAAACAAAATCTCCCAGCTAACAGGTAATATCACTGAATTCTTGGATCATAAAGAGTTTGTATCTGCTCCTTGAATCACATTGAATCAGGACTTTATTTATTCAAGCCCTCTTGGAATCTGTTCCCTTGTAGCATGTAACTGTAGTGCTGGTTTATGAGTAAGGCCAGCAGAGAGATGCCTACGGTTTAAGTGTGTTCATGTATCTAAAAAGCAGTGTCAGGATGCACCTGAGCTGGACTCTGTCACTCTGTTCTTTTAGTTCCTTTTTGCACTGTGTGTAAAAACCAAAACAAGAACAACAAAAAACAACAAAAAGGGGTTCAGTCTGGTGTGTCTCAGAGCTGCGCTCTGAGTATCATTATTTTCACTTCTGCTTGAGGTGACACCTAGGTCTAGAATCCTTCTGTACCCTGGCTCCTGTAATTAGTCTGCTACCACCTCAATGGGGTCTCAACCATCTAAATCCTTGTCTTCAAGCAAGTACTGACAGCCCCCTCGTGTTAAGTTTTGTAAACACTAATTTGTGACATCTCCTGTGGCTTAAATCAAAGCACTCAAGTAAAAGTAATAATGCGACTGTTAAAGTGAATATTACAGAAGAAAATGCCTGTCACCTGACGCTAAATGGATATGACACCGAGCGTGTTTCAGGAGACGCTTCTAATGAGGAGGCACTGGGGAAGAACCTCTGCTTGTGCAGCCCTGGCGCTGTCAGCTCCTGCTTGGCACAAAGGCAGGATATTGCTTATTTGGAGTCTGGTTGGCGTTTTGCTCAGGTGAACAGAGAAGGGCAAAATGACCTGGTTCCTGTAAGTCTTTGTGTGAATGGGGGCTGTGAGGTCAGCTGGTGCATTTGATCACAGAGACCAAAACACTCCTTTTGCTTGGTGTTGGACACACGAGTGTCTCCTAGTTGTATCAAACTTACAGTTTAGCAAGCAGGAGAGGCTATTACCTGAAGTTATGCTTGGATTATACAGCGGTTTTCTATTTCTCATTTGTCTGGTTTGTGTGGGGAGGTTGTTTTTTTTTGGTTTTTTTTTTTTAGTGCCTTTTTTTTTAATCCAACCTTTCAGTCTTCCTTCCATACTTGCATTGGATAAATTGAATGCACCTTTCCCCTTTTTCCTTTGCAATGCTCTGAACACTGCTGTTGTATTATATGAACTTTTCATGTCTGGCAATACAAGTAACTGAGCTGGTTGGACCTATTTGCTATGTTTAAGCCTGTGGAAGAAGCAGACGAGATTATCAGTAAGATGAACATCATGCTGTGTAAATTCCTATCCCGTGAGAGGAGCAGGGAACAGGGGAAAATGCCTGAGGCTGTTGCCTGTGTATGATCCATAGACTAGGAGGGGTTGGAGGTCACTGCGTCTCACCAGCACAGAGACTTGACAAATAAGAAGTGGTCTCGTGCTGAGGATTTCCGTCTTTTTCCATGGGCATTTGTCAGGGTCTGCACCATGCAGTAATTGTGTGGAGCACAGAACTGGAGGGGAAGGGAGATATGGAGACAGGAGGAGAGGTGATGCTCAGGGAACAGGCTGGACAGCTCAGCTGGGGCTGTAGGTAAGAAGTGAAGGCAGCAATACAAGAAACATCTCTGCATCTGCGATGTGAGAGGAGGTGGTTGTTTGGCTTCTCTGAGCCGTGAGTACGCTTGGGCCTCCCTGAGACACCAGTGGGCAGTAAGCATTGAGGTATTTGCCAAGCAAAATGCCCTGGGAGGTAATTTCTTCTTCTCCTTCACCCAGGCTTGCCTGGTGGGTGCTGTGGGGACCCAGCTGCTCCTCCTGCCCTGACACCCTGCGCTGGGAGGAAGCAACTGTTTGTGGAGCTGGTGGGAAGGTGCCAGCACTCCCCAGCTGCAGCCCTGGCCCTGCTGAGAGGGTAGCAAGGGGACCTGTCACAGAGCATGTGGGCAGGGGCACAGCTGGCCCTGGGGACATGATGGCAGCTCTGCTGGTGGATTCACAGCAGCTCCTTCGGGTCATCCCAACTGCACCAATCCCCATTAGCAAATGGGTTTGACCTTGAAGGGTTAAGTTCTGGTTCTGGGGCAGAAGGCAGCAGTGCCATACACTGGCCAGCTCTTCCTGGTTCTAGTGCTTAGTAATACTTTGCTCAGAGAATCATAAAACTTTTAAGGTTGGGATTAAAAGGCTATAAACCTTTTCAGGTGCTCTTCTGTCAAGAATGTTTCTAATGCTTTTATTTTCTTTTTTAATTTAATTGAACTGAAAAAGGCACTTTACCCCCTCCTCATTTCTCTATTCCTTTATAATTAGGGGAAACCCCATGTAGTAACTCTAAATGCTTCCACCATGGAAATATTTAGTACCAGCTCTGGCATATTTATGTTGGCTCTCTGATTAGACAATGTGCCAAGCTGTCCTTCGTGGCCTTAATTATCGCAACTTCAGGCCAGCATTGCCTGCTTACAACATAATCCCACGGCCTAGAGTGAACCCTGAAAATGCTTAATTAAATGACATTCCACAACAGATTAAGGAGTCAGAAGCCCAAGATAAAGAAAAAGGGAGACTGTGACCATAAGAGTGGCAGGTGCTCTTCCTGCTCAGGATAATGCTGCTGACATGGGCTGTTTCATTTTGAGCACATTAAAAAAACCAGCATTAATTGCTAACAGTTTGGGGTTTGCGCTTGGCTTCTTCCATTTACAGTAGACGGTGATTCAGAGAGATCCTGTTGTGGGCTGGAGTGTGAGTGGAGCTGTGGACTCTCACCCGTTTTATATCAGCTGAGGATCTGTGCTGTGCTCGGGTGATTTGACTGTCTCTGTAACCGTGTGTGAATTACGGCTCCATCAGGAAGCCCCCTCGTGTGAGCAGGCACTGCTGGCCCCACTGCACACCGTGGCTCGTGGTTCCCATGGCACTGCCCCCAGCCCGTGGTCTGGCTGTGCCAGGGCAGGGCTGCAGCACAGACACCCTCCATCAGCTTTGGTGGCAGTGACCAGAGACTTGGTGCACTTTGCTTTGGGTGCCTTCAGATGAGGCCCTTTGGCAAAGTCAGTGGATGCCTTTGCTGCTTTGTGGTTCTGAAATCCAGGGTGAATGTCAGGGTAAGACACCAAAAATCTGTTGCCTTTTCTAATAACAAATTATTTTTCAAATGGGAAAACCAATACCTTTTCTCCATGTAGAAACTGGTGTGCCGTTATTTGGAACAGATGGGATCACACTGTGTTAGGGAGCCCTGCGGGAGCCAAAGCCCATGTCTAACCACAGAAGATCAGCACACAAATATAAATGCTGAGATAATGTCACAGTGCACAGATTAGGGCTCAAATCTTCAGCAAATCTGTTCAGAGCAAGGAAATGACAGTGCATGGGGCGCATGCAGCACACTGAGCATGTCTCGTTCAGAGGCCCATCAGTAAAGGCAGTTATTGTTAATATTGTGGTTTATCATATTATTCCTCAATTATTTGCTCCACCAACTCTCGTCTTGGCTGAATATTGACTTTGCAGAAGCTGACCTGACATGATTTCTTCTTTGCAAAGAGAAGTAGACTGTGATGTTTCCATAGGTTTAGTTTGTAGAATTTGTGTCCTCCTCCAGTCCTGTAATATAATTTCAGCAATTAAACTACAGGAGGAGAGAGTGAGTTAAATGTCCCTGCTAACATAGAGAAAGCCATCAGGGGAAACAAAATGCAGAGGGTCTGAGCGAGGATCCTCCCTGGTGGTGACTCTGGTAAAGGGGAGGTGAAATAGTCCCAGCCTAATCCCCAGTGGGCATGTGTTGCCCCTGGTGCAAAATATACCACATGCTTTGACACAATTGGATGCTTTGGGTGCATAGAGGCAAGGATTTTTTTTTATATTTGATAGCAGAAGCAAGGCAGCTTATTTCTAAACCACATCAGCTAAGCTGTGCGAGGAAGCGTAACACATCATTTCCCTATCTCTGAAATGGAGAAGATTTTTTTGCTGAGCAGGGCTATTCAAGTGATGAGTTTTTAGCATGAGGGAGGTCCTCACTGCGTCTTGGAGGATACGTGGGGTGCAGAGCATTTTACCAGCATCGAGCCAGCCCCAAGCCTGATTTCCTGAAATGCTTTTACAGAGCCATCATCTGCCTGAATACTCAGTGACTTTACATAGCACAGTGCATTTACCAACATTAACATTTATCATCTTCTCTGACAGCTTTCCTTTTGGCAAATGAAAACTAAAAGACTTTGAGAGAAGCAAGTAAAATCTGACAGTAAATACCTCTTTTTAGGTATTCTGTGGAGGATTAACCCAAGGCAATATGTGCAGCATAAGAATTTTTATTTACCTAGAGGTGTTCTATGCTTGGAGTCAACAAGTCTGCAGTGATTCCTGTTCAGAACTTTATATGCGATCAAAAGTATTGCCTCAGATTTGTTTTCTTTATTATGTATTTACTAGTGCTCTTCAAACTGAAAATTCATCTTGTTCCAGTCTGAAGACCCAGTTCTGCAGCTGTTGGAGCATCCTCAGATGCTCCCATGACATCTCCAAGTCATGCAGCAACATGAAGCTCTTTGGTTGCTTTGCTCTCCATCTGGGTAGAAGGTTGGAGAGAGTCAAAGCCTGGCCATTGTACCCAGCTTAGTCTTTGTGAGGCTTGTGTGTGTGTGTACAAACTGGGACTCCCCTCAGCCACAGCAGAGCCTGGTGGGAGTGAAGCCCCAACCTGAGCAGAGCACATTGCCCAGGGCCCAGCTGAAGGCCTCCTTTGTGGTTGGAGCACTATAAAAGTCTTTAGATCCAGTCTTCAGCCTTGAAAGTGCTTCTTTGAAGTCTCTGGACCTTCACGTGTCCTCCAGACTTTCATTTAGTGCACTATTTTTTTTTGTAGGTTTTTTTGGGTTTTTTTTAAGATTTCAGGTAAGATTTCAACAAGCTGGGGATGTATCAAAGTATAAAATACTTTGCTTGAGTCTTAATCAATCCAAACTGTTCTCTTAAGAAGGAAAAATAAAGTCTGTTAAAGCAGGCCAGGCACTTGGAAGGCAGCAGATGTTTCTCTTTATTGTCAGAACAGCAATCTTTATTAAATACCAAAGAAAGCCCTGTAAATCCAGGAAGGCAGTTGAGTCTGTGCTGAGGACACCTCTTCCTCAGGCCAAAGTCTTTTCTGAGTAATTTGGTTTTCCTGCTGATCTTTCAATGGTGTTTCCATGACATAAAAGCAAAAAGGAAAATGAATATTTAACTGTGGAAACAACACGATAGTTTGAGCTGAAAAAAAGAACATGGGAAGAAGGCAAAGAACTAGGATGATGCCTTTCACACCCATACTGACTTCTCCTTGGCACCAGGACTAATGTAGGACCGTTCCAGAGGACTCCTGGAGATGCCCCAGATTCAGCAGTGAGCTGGTTTGTGTGGTCACGACACAGTTAATGGCCAGGCATGTCTTCTCCCAAGAACACATCTGATGGAAAGCAAACAACACGTTCTTATTGCCTGGGAATTGCAGAGCGAGGTCTCCATAGGCTGGAGAGAGCTCTTTCAGGGCTGTCTGGAGAGCACCAGGCATAATGAGTCTGGTAGTTTTCATTAGCATTGCTAATGGCATCTTCCACTTTTAAGAAATAACAACAAGGTTTCATGAATTAATAAAAGGAAGATTGTGATTGACTGAACAAAGGGTGTGCCAGTCTGCACAGCTGGTTTGTTTTAACTAGGTAATGTCCAGAGATACGGCGTTAATTTAATTCTCAGTTGAAATACTCCAGAGGAAATGTCAGATCAATAATGTAGAAAAAGGGCTAAGATTTGCTAAGCCTGGCTGGCTTGTGTATGTTAACTACAGTGAGATAGATATGGATAAATGCTGAACATTAATGTGAGTAATCACAACTGTCTTGGGTGTCTGAAAAATTTTTCTGCATAAACACTGTACAAAACAAACATGTTTCAGGCAAGAAGCTGGGTGTTAAGGTAACAGGTTGTTATTTCACACATGGCTCTGCAGTTACCATCCATGGGCTTGCTTCTTTTCCTGAAGAGGATAAAAAGCCTTATTTCAAAGTCCCATCCTCCCCAGTGGTGCTGAGTCCCTGTGGCTATTTCTTCTCCAAGGTCCTGCACCAACCCATCTTCAAGCCTTCACACCTGTGTACCGGCACTGGCTCTTGTTTTTAAACCTTGCTTTGTATCTGGAATTTACCTGTTTTGCCACTGACAGATGGGTAGGTCCCACATTACCTGTGAGTGTTTCACTGAGCTGGGTAGCAAAGGTGCTCCAGAAGCAAATCCCCCCTTTCCTTGTCAAGAAGCACGTGTGTTCTCGGCAGCTCTGCTCAGCTGTGGTCATGCTTTCCTTGCAATGAAGACAAGAACAGGCAACTTTCTTGGCCTTTGGGCCTGAATCTTGACTATTTGACAGATACACAGTAATTTTTCCATGCAGTCTTTGCTAAACCACTAAGAAACCTTGAGGATTTTTTTATTTAAATAACATAGTCTTTTCCAGCACTGCGAGTGAGAGCTCTCCCAGAACCGGTGTGTGTGTGGAGCCTGTGGGAACACTGGGATTTCAGATTTGCCAAAACAAACAACAGGTGCCTGTGTTATTTTGCAAGTAGGAGCTCCTCAAATATCCAACTTTGGCAGAGGAGAGGCCTCCTTACCTCACTGATCTTCTTACCCCAAAGGCCCCTGGGAACCTGGGTGGTGTATTTATGCTAAAGGAGGCCGAATTGGAAAATATTTTGAAATGACCTTTGATGAAAAAGCCTTCCCAGCTACTTGTTCCTCTGCTTAATTTCTGCTTTCAAAACAATATGGATTGGTATCAGGTTTAAATACAACTGAAGAAGGCCCAGGGTGACTGAGAGAAGCCTTTTTCCTGGGGGCTTGGCTTACCTGCTCAGGAGCATTGGACATGGGTGTAGCTGCTCTGAAGTCCAGACTGGTACAAACCTGTGGGTCAGAAACATGGTGAGATTGGCAAAAAACACACTGATGCAATGAGCCTCATGCAGGAACTGTGCGGGTGGCGTGGATGTCCAAGCAGAGTTTGTCATGGGTGACTAATGGTAGGAGTGCTGAAGGGGAGCGAGAGTGTACAGAGCAGTTCTTCAAGTGGGGCTGCTTAGCTCACAGTCCCAGCTGCTGACTTTTTGGAGGAGCTGGTAAAGGCCTTCCAAAGAGCCAGCCCATGCCTCAGGAGCCACCCACCCAGTATGTGCTGGATCACAGTGCTGGTTTCCCAACAAGGTGACAATGAACAGGATCTGTCCCCTGAGTGCCAGGGAGCCCCTGCCTGGGCGGCACAGTGTGGGAGGTGTGTGTTGCTGCTTCCCCTGGTGTTCTCTGGGGATGCAGGGGCTTTGGAAAGAGCTGTGAGCAGCCCAGCGCCTCCATCCCCAGCGCCTCTTACTGGGCTGCTCCCAGCTGCGTTTCAAAAGGAGGAAAGAAAAGAGCTGACAGAGCTGGAACTGCTTTAAGGTGGAACTGAAACAATAGCTTGTGGCCGTCTGAATCAGTTCCCTTGTTCCATGAATTTGACTCAGAGCTGAGTATTTCAGAGCCTCAGAAAGAAAAGGCTTATTTCAATTTTGGTTCTACTAATAGGCAAAGGTCACGGCAGCTGGGAGGAGAGGGGAAATGAAAGGAATGGGCTTGGCTGTTTTCTCCGAACCAGCTTCACCCGTTCTTGGTTACGATCTCAGCAGAATAATAGCTGATACTGAGCAAAGCCAAGAAATGAAATTAACACATGCAAAATTACATTACAGCCATGTCAGGAGTCCTGCTGCCCGGCAGCGTGAGCAAGGTGTCCTGGGGCAGAGCAGCAAGGACAGCAAAGGAAAGCTGATGGCTCGCAGCAGAGCACCTCGCTCTGCCATGCACAGGCCGTGCCTCCATCTCTCTGCACGGAGAGCCACCTGCAGCTCTGCCCATGGGGCTGGAGAGATGCTCTGCTAAACCTGCACCCACAGCTCAGCCTTTTCTCAGCCTCCCACAATGCTTTAACGTCCTGTAAATCCAAAATTTAAACAGCGGGCTCAAGGCTGATACTTGAACTTCTCAGGGCACTTGGCAGACTTTCAGAAGCAGATCATGGCATAGCAGGAGAGCTGCATGGGAGGAGCAGCCAGGACCCCTGGCAACATGGGCTTACAGCAGCCAGCCTCAGTGGCCAGGCTTCGCCTGTCACCAGGACAAAGGGCTCCACCTGCCCTCAGTCTTCTCAGGGCTCTAAATCCCCCTTTTGGTCTCAGAGATGTTGCAGGTCTCTGCTCCCTCTCAAAGTTCTCTGTAGCTTGTTCTCTATTTGTCCATTCAGGAGTGAATGCTTTCATTTCCAGTGTCCTCCCTAGGGTCTGTCCCTAAGGTTTCTAACAACAGTTTATCTTGCAAACACATTAACCTGAGGATGGTGGCCGGGGAGACCCAGAGCTCACTGCCGCTGTCCAGCGTGCCAGCTGGAGGTACTGCACATCCCTCTGGAACTGGGCAGGGAATGCACAAAACACAGGCTGATGTGTGGAACCAGGAAGGGCACAGAAGGAATGGGCTTTATGTACATTAATAGTAACAGTAAACCTTCTAAGGAAGAGTTATCTTTGAGGAGGTTAGAAGAACTGATGGGATACAATAGCCATGGAAACCTTCATCTTTTGCTTCTCAGCTGTAATAGCATTGCCTCACTGGGTTCATGCCATGTCAGACCAGCTGTTAGCATGGGAGGTGCCCTCCACAGTGGGAGATGAGCCCCCAGAAAGCTGTGTTGTGTTGTGTTGTGTGGCCACAACTCCGCGCTGCTGGCACAGTGGTGGGCATGCTGCCACTCCACCAGTGCCCGTCTCTGCTGCCACCAGCACTGCAGGGCTTGTCTGGCAGGGTCATGTCTTGGTCCTGCTTGGGTGTACGTACAGACAGCAAGAGCAAACACAGGCTGGACACCTGGATGGCAGGGAGTCTCAGGAAGAGCTATGGAGGGTAGCAGATGGTTGGTGCTGCGTGTTGTGCAGGGAGATGCTGGCCATGACCCGGGCCCAGGGCTGGCAAGGATGTTCTGCCTGGGCACCAGCTGAACTTGTGCTGTGTATCATCCATCTCGTCTTTCCTGAGCACTCCCGCTGGGGCACATGTCACCCCGGAGACACAGACACCCGCCTGGAGTGTCACGGGTGCTCTGACCCTTGTGCAACACCTTTCATGCTTTCTCTTCACAAAAACAGCTTTCTGAGAGTCTTTTCCTTAAAAAAACCCCAAGCAAACCAGGTTTTCTACATGCTCTCCCCTGTATGAAGCCTCGGGGGATAACCCAGCAGTAGCATTTCTCTGGCTGTGTCCTCCTGGTCCGAGTTTATCCCAGAGGGTAGAGGCTCATCCCCCAGGCCGATGTGCCCAGCTGCCTGCGCTCTGCTGGGATGGAAACCCAGTGTCTGCAGGACCCGGCAGGGCTGAGGAGATGCTGGCAGTGGGGAGCTGTGGCCGGGATCTCCTGACTGCTCCTCCATTTTCAGCTCCACGGGAGCCAGCAGCAGGCTCTGGCGTCACAGCTCATCCCGCTGCTGTACCGGCAGCCGGGAGCTGCTGAAAATGTGCCAACACACCCACTTTGACACCTGTGGCTCTGGTGGAGAAGGCAGGTTTGCACAGAGACGGGAGATTAACACGAGTATTCCCGTGATGTGGTTAACGACATCATTTACTTCCGAGGCTCTTGGGACGGTGCTGACACTCGCTTTAGCAGCTGAAGTGTTTAATGTGTTCTCCAAGGCACTCTCTAAACACAGATAGAGCTGAGCGACGCAAATGTATTTGCAGAATGTTTTAGGGTTAGCACACTGCAGAGCCACACAATCAAATGATGGGGAGGACCAAGAATGGTTCCTCGAGAGGATTATGATTCGGCGAGGGGTCGTGATTATTAAACACATCACAAATCTCCCTCTCTGTATTTTTCATACCTTTTTGTCAAAGTATTACTCATATAATTTTCCCTCTGAAAGTTATTACGGATGACTCACCTTCAGCTCGAGTGAGCAAACATGACCAAGTGTTTATTCTGTTCACAGCTGAGCAATTTTAAGCCCAGATCCTGACCTTAAGAATGTATCTGAGCAAGGCTGGTGGGTAAGACCGTGTACCACTGGTCCCTGGAGCATTGTGACTCAGAGGCATATTTCTTATTAAAATGCTTCTGCTTTTAACTCGAGGCAGTCACATCTTGCTGACCAGCGTCCGCAGTGAATTTCCCATCCCACCCTGAGCAAGTACTGGGCTGAGCTCCCAAGAGCTCCCCAGGTGCCTGCTGCTGCCAAGGGCATATCAGCGGCTCTTGCTGCTGTCCCACCCAAGTGCTGGATGAAAATGAGATGGAAAATGCTTATTTTCTTCCATAAAGTGCTAATATAAGTCAGGATGGGTCCACTTGTTGCTTCAGGGAGTAAATAGACATAAGCATCCCTGGGGTAAGGGAAGAATGGGGGGAAGGGGCTCAGCTTCTTGCCATGGCTGCTGCCAGAGAGAGCAGCTCGGACTTTGCCAGCCCCCCATTCCTGCCCCAGCAGTTTGGGTAGGATTTTTCCTTTGGATCAAGCTCTTTTTTTAACCTCAACACTTGGGATCAGCAAATTCATTTTGCAGTGACAGCTAAGGCGGGGCAGAATGTGTGCTACCAGCCTGCCTGTGAAAGCCCCTTTGTCGGCTGCTGTTAATCTCAGTAGTTTTGCAGACTCTCAGTGCTTTTGTCTTGCGTTTTGTATCCAGTTTGGGTCTTCCCACCAATCTCACATGGCTTCCTGGCCAGCAGAATAACCTCTAAGTTTAGCGAGCAGAAGCCTTGTAGCATGTCAAATGAGCAGCTGAGGGAAACCTCCCACCCTGCACGAGGGGAACACCTGCAAAGGAAAGGGAAAAAAGGCAGGGCAAAGGCTGGTATCACAAACCTTCTTCCGGGCAATTTGCAGAGAGGAAAGGACTTTGGCAGGGAACCAGGAACTCTGGTATTTGTGTTTATTGCAGCACGGAGAGATAAAGGGAGAGCAGTGACTGAGGTGGTCACTGGGCTGGGGACATCGCAGCCCCTGCGTCACCCATCGCCCAGAGCTCTGAGAAGGCTGGCAGAGGCAAAAACATCTCCTGTGCTGAAATGTGAAACTGGCTGGGAGGAGGTTTAGGTTTGGGAGCTGGTGCCCTAAAAGATTCTGAGCCCTGGAAGTGAGGTTTAATTATTAGCTAATTGGCCAGGATGTATCTCATTTGTCACAAATGAAGAGAGGAAGGATGGGAGACTGGTTGGTGGAAGCAGAGCTGGTAAACTCCTATTTAAGCTGTCATAAGAAGTGGTCATCCTGGTCTGCAGGAGGTAGAGGAGTGGGCCTTCTGGCATGGTGATGCCTCACCCAGGTGTGTGTCCACAAGAAGGGGAGGGTGTCACCTCTAAGCTGTCACAGACCTTTCTTGCTCATGGACAAGGCTTTGGAGATTGCCTGCCATTGTTCTTCATGGGCTAATGCCCCCAGGAAGACAGGAGTAAGGTAATGTGTGTTACATTTTAGGTGGCTCCATAACCTGGGAAATTGCCTTTTGAGAGGGTCAGAGGGGGAATAAAGCAGAGCAACTGTAATTCTCTGAGCCTTAAACACTGTGACAAAGCTGCTGTGAGGAGACCGAAAATTTTTGTCAGGAAAATACGAGTAGCCTTAATCTCTCATTGCCTGCTTTCGTAATGCATGGTTCAAAAACATGTTAGTGTTATCTTGGTGTGATATAGGAAGCAACCGTGTAATGCCGTCTCTTTGAAGATTGTATTAGAGCTCCCTATCTCTGCTCAAGTAGCTAAAAGGTCAAATCCCAGCTGATACCCCAGAGGAATTGTAGAAGAGCTGAACAGATGTTAAGTTGAGCCTCTGATTTTGGGTGTCCCTCTCCTGCCTATGCCATAGATGCTCATGATAGCAGCCAACTAAATTAATTTGACTGTGCTCCCCTCCTCGCTTGTGAAATTAGAACAACAGCAGTTTGTTATCTTATAGATCCTGTGTAGATCAACCCAGTAAAAGTTATGAGGATCCATATGGCATCTGTACCAGAGCATAGGGAAAGATGAGGGGCAAAGAAATCAATAGGATTGAGTTTAGGATTGAAATGCAGCGGTTTGGGGTTCAACATTTGTAATGCCCTGGGAAAAACTGATGTAGTGGTTTCAATGTTGCATCTTGTTGAGCAGAAATATTTTGGTGAGGGTGCTAAAATGTAATAAGCAGAACCATTCCAGTTGGACTGGCTTTGCCACTAGCTCCCAGAGCAGTGTTGTGTGCTCCAGACATGCTGCTGGGAAGGTGCGGAGCCCTGAAGCTCCTGCTTCCCTCCCTGCTCCCCAAATCCAGGTGTGTCAGTCCTCGGCACTTGGTGTGAAGTGTTGGCCTCATTTGCTAACAGCTTTGGTCTATCCGTGTCTGAGACAGGATTATTAATATGCTTTTACCTCCCAGGATGACTGAGGTTAATTGAGATTTGTGAGGTGCTGAGATCCTGCAGCAATGAGCAGGCTAGAGAGGGAAGGCAGCAGAAATGTTGGTATTTGTTGGAAGATTTTTAAAAACAAGTCTGGAAATTATCAGGAAATGTATCTTCAGAAATGAAAAGAATAATTCCTCTTTTCCTTTAATAACTAGAAATTTTTAAAAGTGATTGGGGAAAAAATTTTTTTAACTCTTCAGGAAAAAAAAAACCAAACCTGCTTTTACTCTTATCTGATGGCAAAGCAGATCAAACAGAACACTTTCTGATAAGGGTCGTGTATTTGCCAATTGTTTAAACAAACACCGGCAAGCCTTACCTTCAATATTTGCCTTCAGAGGTGGCTGGGGACAGGCTGCCAGTGCCCAGGAGCCCTGCGAGCCTCGGGGAAGAGGCACAGAGCCTGAATGGAAATGGGAAATCCCTTGGGTACCGTCTGCTCTGCACGCAGTTGACTTCCTGGCAGTGATGTTAAAGACCCATGAAATGGGGCATGTTGGGTTGAAGGAATCACACCTGGTTTCCAAGAGGCTGGTGGCAGATGGGACACATTTAAAACACCAGTGTGTGTTACCAGGGGGGCTTTGCAGGAAGGTTCCTCCCCAGCAGGTCTGTGTCCCTCTGACAGGGCTTGCGCAGGATGGTCCCCTAGTGCTGCCCTGCTGCTTCCCCTGACCCTTAGGTCAGCAGAGGGGATCCTCCAGTCAATCTGACAGCGACTTTCTGCTACTTGAGTGCTAATCCTGAAAGTCACCTGGTGTGGGCCTGAAGCACCAGTGGGTCTGGCTGCTCATCCCCAGTTTGGGAGCAGCTCCTTCACTGTGACTTTTTGATTTGCTTGCTTGGCCTGTTTATGTTGGGGGGGTTTTTTTTGGTTTTTCTTTGAAGGAAAGATGATGCCTTTGGTTTGGAACTCAGAAACAGGTGTGCAAATGGAACATTTGCTCCGGATAAAATGCATTGAGAATAGCATGGGGGGAGAACGTTGTGTGCTTGAGCTGCTGATGTCAGGTCTATTTGACATGTTCTCCAGGATGGCAAGGGTAAGGATGTGTTTGCACACCCCGGTGTTTGTCTGCCTCCGGTTTGCTTTCTGTAACAGAGAGGAGGCACGAGATGGAAAGGCAGAATGGGAACTGGGATGGTTGGAGCTTGTATAATTAAAGTGCCAGTCCTTATGCCATAATGTAATGGAAACCAGCACTGCAGTTGATGTCAGCAGGTGGGTTTGGTCACCTTGAGGCAGCTCAGCAGAGGGCTGGCACCTTGTCCCTGTGGGTTTCCCCGCCATGGCACATTCAGGAGAGCATCAGGCTTTGTGGCAAGGACTGGTGTCAGCAGCAGCGGGGTCTGCGGGGCGCCCAGCCAGACTCATCTCATCCCCATTTCCTCCTCTTCAGTAGCACAAAATGAATCCCTCAGAAGCGGAGTTAACTAAATAAACAAATATGGAGCTATTTATTTTCTATTGTCATAGAAATGCTGTGGGCTCAGGCAGGATTTTGTATTCACTGTTCCCATCTGCAGCCCTGCTGCGCTCGGGGTGGGGGAAAGACTATTCCTTTTATTTGCTGTAGCCTGGCCAGTAAATCAGATGGGAAGGATCCCACCCTGAAGCCACCCTTCTCCAAACATTCTTCCCTTTCTCTCCAGTCCTAAGGGAGCGGAGCCGCACCATCCGCATGGTAAACACTGCCCGTAAGAAAAACAAACACTTTTTCCTCTCTGGGTCGGGGGGGAGGTGGTGGGGAAGAGAGAAGAAAAAGACATTAGCAATGTCGTTTTTCCCTCCGAGCTAAAATAACACAGCAGTGAGAGCTGAGGATGCAGCTGTGGTTCAGAGGGGGTTTATTTTTATTTTTTTAATACACCACTGGGAGTTCAAACAACGTGTCAGTGATACGTTGCCTTTAGTAGAGAGCGGCTTCTTTGTCTCCACCCTCTTTGGGTTTCTTCTTTTTCTTTCTTTTTTTTCCCCCCCTATTTTATTTTCTTGAAGCGTTTTAGTCATCCTGTTGAACACATAGTTCATCTGGATAAAAGCCTCTGTTGTGACATCCACAGCCCGGATCTGCAAAGTTGTTTGTTTCAAAGCAATAGTCTGGGAGAATTTATTGAACTGGCATCACCTCCCACCAACTTCTGTGTAAATTAATGAAATGCATGTTCTGTGGCACTTGCTAAAAAGCAGTAATTCCTCTCTTGCATTTATTGCTTTGGAGGTAAGGAAAAGGGAAGAGGTGATTTAGTCCTGAGGTAGGGTGGCTGCAGACACTCTGCTTTCTCTGGTGCTCTGTCTCAAAGGCAAAGTGCTTTGTTTTGGCAGCCAAAGCAGCTTGAGAACCCAAAGATGTCCCTGGACCACAGAGGTGTGATCCTGTCGGCTGTCCCCCAGCTGAAGCCCTATCCCAGGTGCATTCAAATCCCATGCATTCATCTGGAGGCACAGCATCTCCTGGCCAACCCAGGTTCACAGAGATACTCCAGAGGCAATGAAACAGGGGGGCTTTTGTAGACTAAGTGCCTCTTCATATCTATAGGCAGCTCTGTACATCTTGGCACTTGGTGATTAGTGTGTGAGATGTTAGTCTGCACTTAACAATGCCTGAGGATGCTCAGTGATTTACAAATCCTGATTAAACAAACCCTAGTTAATGGCCTTTTAATTTTTTATTTTTTTTTAATGCCCATATTGCCAGGATGTGGTAAGGCCACTTTCTTAGTCTCTGAATGTGCTGAATAAATTGCAGCGCTGCAAACCGAGCCAGGTGCCCTGGGGCTGATCGCTGCAGACGGTCACAGCACCAGGGCTGATCGCTGCAGAGGGTCACAGCACCAGGGCTGATCAGTGCAGAGGGTCACAGCACCAGGGCTGATCAGTGCAGAGGGTCACAGCACCAGGGCTGATCGCTGCAGAGGGTCACAGCACCAGGGCTGATCAGTGCAGAGGGTCACAGCACCAGGGCTGATCGCTGCAGAGGGTCACAGCACCAGGGCTGATCAGTGCAGAGGGTCACAGCACTAGGGCTGGTCGCTGCAGACTGTCACAGCACCAGGGCTGATCACTGCAGACGGTCACAGCACCAGGGCTGATCGCTGCAGACAGTCACAGCACCAGGGCTGATCGCTGCAGAGGGTCACAGCACCAGGGCTGATCAGTGCAGGCGGTCACAGCACCAGGGCTGATCAGTGCAGGCGGTCACAGCACTAGGGCTGGTCGCTGCAGACGGTCACAGCACCAGGGCTGATCACTGCAGACAGTCACAGCAGCGGGGCTGATCGCTGCAGAGGGTCACAGCACCAGGGCTGATTGCTGCAGAGGGTCACAGCACCAGGGCTGATCGCTGCAGAGGGTCACAGCACCAGGGCTGGGCTGCTCCTGGCCCTCTCTGCCAGGGCTTGGCCTGAGCTGCCTGAGGCTCTGGGCTGATGTGGAGGAGCAGTGACTGGGCTTGTCTCTCTTCTCCAGGTTGGCAGATGACTGGCAACTGTCCCAGCGCAGGACAGAGGTGGGAACCCAGCAGTGGGTTCAGTCCTGTGGATGCAGCAGCTCACGCTGGTGGAGGCTCCTCCTGGGTGCAGGAATCCCTCTGCAGGGCACACGCACATGGGGAGCAGGAGCAAGGCTGCTGGTTCCCAGGGCAGTGTGAATTTCAAGTCAGAGATCAGCTTTTATGTCTTTGAGAATGCTCAGCAGGTTGAGGCAGTAAGTACAGGGCAGAAACAGGATGGTAGGAAGGAGGTCTTGTGACCACAAACACAGCCTCTGCTTCTCCTGAGGCCTCTGCTGCAACTGAATCTCAGAAAAATCAAGGCAGAAAGAATTGTTCCTCCCGCTGTCCTCCTTAACCTGACCACCTCTCTCCTCTTAGCCTTTAACTTGAACTTCTTCCTGGCTCACTGACCAGGGGCAAGGGCAGTTTCATGGGCTGTGCCTGAGGAATGCCCCAGAGGATGCCAATATTGGTAATATTGGACCCTCACAGTGGGGGAGGACAAAAGAGGAGAGGGGTGGGGTGTGTCAGATTCTGGACTTGGAGGTGTTGGTTTGGAGTGCTGCAGGTTTTTCCCATTCCAGCTGCTCTCGTGGCTCTGAGGAAAGCAGAAAGAGAGCGACCTGGGCAGAGCATGCTGGGCTTTCTCACATTAGCCCAGAGTGGGTCTAGTGGAGTGGCAGAAGCCTTGCCATGTACATTAGATAAGACAGTGAAAATAGATTAATTTCTTATCACTGCATTCAGCGTATTTTGCAACTCGGTTTTAAGTCTTCCTGTTGCAAAGAGTGCCTGGCTCTGCAAAAATGTACATATGTGCTCAAATGGAAGGGACAAGACCAAATGTCACCCTCTTGCCTCCGTCAATGCAGTTGGCATTAACATTTGACAGTGAGGATGCTCTTCAGCACCCTCAGCAGAAGCTGCTACAAACGTGGGCTTTGTGTCTAGGTTTGCTGTTTAGATATGGTGATTTGGAAAGTAGTTGCTCACCAGAGGAAGCCACTTAATCCATGTTTCCCTGCAATGGAACACCTACCAGAAGGGACTCTCTTTCCATCTCTGCATCAGAGAAGGCCTTAAATGGCCATGTGCACTGCATGCTGTCTTCCCTGCCAATAACCCCCTGATAGTAATCACGGCCACGTGGTCAGTGTCCTTGATCCCAAATTTGTCATCACGCCTTACGGCTCACAAAGCCTTGGCTCTGTCTTTCAGCTGCAGTATTAAGCCTGATGACAGATGCCAGTTCTTCCAGCTCCAACTGTGCTCTCTGGAGGGAGGGGGATTGTGAATGTTTTGTCCGCTAAATAAGGACTTCAGTGTAGCGCTGGGGAAAGGCAAAGGCTATTCTGCCCAGATGTGTTTGATTCCACTGCGAGGACGGGCTTTGGCGTTTAGTGGTGGCTGGAGCAGTTAATGTGGAGATCCAGTAGTGGGCAGGGGGGACTCCTTTGCCCTGGAGCTTAGGATGGGAGCACCAAATACTGCTTGGTTCCTGGGATCAGAGTGCCTGTTGCCCTTGGAGACCCCGGGCAGGACATCTCAGCTGGATTTGTCCCTCTTTACGGATGCTCTATGTGGAAAGGGATTATTTTTTCTTTACCTTATTTACTCTGGGAAAAGACACATTCCTTATATTTTTATGGATTAGTGGAGGTTAATTCTAAGTGCCTGAGACTTTAAAGTAAAATGAAAAACCCAAAAGCAAACAAAAAACAAAACCAAAAACATAAAGGCTTAATTCTGTTTCCAAAACATCCCTGTGTTTAATTCAGCAACATAAGTATAACTCTTGCCTCTTTCTGTGAAACAAGTTATTACCTGGTAACAGCAGGAAAAACGATATCAAAATCTTTTCCATCTATCCAGAAAGTCACAAAGCTGAGTTACAGCCCAAAACTTTAACTCCAAACCACTTCTGATTGGCAGGTTTAAAAGTGGCTGAGGTGAGATGGTGCCTGAACATGCATATTTTGTAGCTGGATAAGCAGCAGTGAAGTGTGGTGTTTCCTGCCTTTTGGAAGGTTTTTAGTGGGTTGGCTGATCCTGATCTCCCAAGGTAATGAACAGGAATGGGAAATGGTGCCTGCAGCTCCAGGGAAGGAGTGAGGAGAAAGGAGGCAGGAGGAGAAATAAATTAGCAGGGATTAGAGGCTAGAGGTATGTGGCTCCTGTGGTCAAAGGGCTTGGTAGGAGGTTGCCTCTGCTGATCTGATAGTGTTATGCAGGTGCTCTAGAGACCATCTAGAGATGCCACCAGGAACCCAGGGATGACTTACAGGTCTGGTTTTAAATTAAACAAGAAATACTGGCCTGATACTTTTTTTACATTTTTCTCCAACGTGTAGAAGAGCTCTGAGGGTGATATTTTTCTCATGTTGTGGCCAAAAAACATGTGAGGAGAAGCCTTTTCTCTTCTCTCCTTTGCTGTAGAGGAACCAGAATTGTTCCAGCCTGATGCTCTTTGCTCCAAGAATCCCCAAGTCCTGAACAAACTACTGATAGTTTCCCTCTGAAGCTCATGCCTAAGGTAACCTTTCCTGATTTCCCTGATGTCCCAGCTCTTGGGGGGCTGAGGCACAGAAGTGGCAGAACGTTGCAAGGCCTGGGCTCCCTCCCCTCAGCCAGGAAGGGTAACACCAAGTGATTTCTTGGAGCCTTTCCCTGGCAGCCAGGGCTCACCTCTGATGGAGATCCTTGAGCTTGCACTTGATTAAACACTAAAACCCAATCTCCTTTGAAGTAAGAATCCTTCTTCCCTCCTTTTTGTTGAGGCGATTTATAGCCTGGCTCGGAGCTGCCTGTGATGCCATGATGTCATGGTATGTGAGGAAGTCTCTGCTGTGCTCCCCAGTGCCCATCTCAAGCCTTTCCTGCACATGTACAGACCCCTGGATATTAAACCAGCCAAAGGTGTCAAAGCCAGCGGAGCTGCTGTGATGTGCAGCCCTGTCAGACTCCTCCCTGTGCTGCATTTCCTAACCTCGGTCAATTGGCTGGTGCTGCAACATGAACGGCAAAGTCCAGCAGGGCTGGATTTATAGTGGGCACAGTGATCTGTAGTGCCTGTGTCTCACTGGAGTAAATATTCCAAGGGGAGAAATAAAACATAACTTCTAATCTGTTTGTCTCTATCATCTCCAGTTCAGTCGGGGTTTTTTTTTTTTTGACTTATTTTTTGATGTGAAGTTTGAGCTGTAGAAATAAATGAACTCTGAGGTTATTTTGGGTTTCTTTGGGTTTTCCCCCATCTCTTTAGCTTTTGGAGTGAGGAAGACCTGTATGCTTTGCCAAGAAAGATGGACATTGGTCAGTGACATTTAACTTCTCATAGCCTGTCCCTTGGGAGCCATTGATGAGACTTGGGAATTGATGCCTTTGAACCCTGGGAATTAATGCCTCTGAGCTATTCAGAAACAGATCAGCCCGTAGATTGCATGTTTTAACTAAATTGGTTACAAAGCAGATCTGTCTAAACTGGGGCGAGCCCCTTTGTGTGGACACTCCTAAATCAGTTTAAGAGTGGCTGGTATTGATTTTAACTTAATGTGGTTTGTTACTGAAGTAAGCTGGATCAATAGCGCTAAATAGGTGCCATTTCTTGTGTTGACTATGGTATGGAAAACTTTCATAGAAAAGAGGAGCAGATAGGGATAAAGATTGAGTTTGTTCTTTTGTTGCTTCCCAGTGATCATTTATCATTTTTTATGGACAGTTTTGGGATTTGCCCCACCCAAAGTTACCACTTTAAATGGCACTTTTGTAATAAAGAAATAAAGAAATCCTGAATCCAAATTGACCTTAGCAGGGGATTTCTAGGAATTCAAAGCTTTGTTTCGCTTATTTATTGCCTTTCCCTTTGAGAGAGGAAACCACGTAGGGAACCAGCCCCAAAGTTGCAGGAAGGATGTTCCACCATTTGTTTAGTGCCTGAAGCTGTGCTTTGCCACACACTTTCTGCATGGCCCTGGGAAAACAATGAGGATCCTCAGACTCTTTTACCCCAGAGTACTGATGGCTGTGTAGCATGTGTAGAGATTTTCTTGTGCTGATGGAATTAGGAGGAGGGAATAGAGGAGGAATCCCCATGTGCAGGCTTGTAGCCCTCCTGCCAAAAGATCTCTGCACTTCACAGAATCACAGAATATGCCGAGTTGGAAGGGAACCACAAGATTTATTGATTTCAGCTCTGGACCCTGCACAGGACCATCCCCACCTGCCCTCAGATGAGGGAGAGGAGCAGGATCTGGGGTTCCATCGGGAAGGATGGAGTGGAGGATTGTGTAATGAGAATGCACTGTCCTGTCTCCTCATTAGGACTCAGGCTCTATTGATTCCAGTGAGGATCCTTGCCTTCCACCACTCTATAAGCAGCATTTAGCCCTTGCTGTCAGTGCTGTGGGGTTTCCACTCATGCATTATGCACTTGCTTTGCTTTCTCCTTGCCTTTGCAGCACTGCTGGATCCAGTGCTGTTATCATAACCATTTGAGTTTAGCTGCTAAATTTCATTTATTATAACTGTCAATTATGGTTCCATGCTGACCATCAGAGCTTTGTGTTGAGTCCCTCCTGGCCCCCGTGGAGTAAGTGCTTCCCTGCCCTGTTAGCTGAGCGATGCCTGCAGTGCTCCAAGGCTGCTCCCAGCCTCTGGTGGGCACAGGGGCCAGGCTGGCTGTCACTTCACCCCCCTCCTGCTCTCAGAGCCTGTGCAGCAGGAGAAATCCAAATATCTACGCTATTGCACCTACTGACGAACACCTGTGTGTGAACTTTAGGTTTTCACTCGGTCTTGGGCAGGTTTCCTGTTTCCCCTTCTAAATCTCATCCCTGAAAGACAATGATGGAGATACCCTCACACACTCTGCTCATTGCCATGCACATTGCAGTCAAAATCTCATTTTCATTCCAGAAACAAAAGGTCTGTCAACTCGTTTAACTGCACAGAAAACACCAAACAAGAAATAAAGCCCAATTAAGAATAAAGAGAAGGAAGAGGCTCAGTATAATAGATTGTTTTGGTAAGTGGTTTCGTCAGCTCTATTTGCAAGCTGTTGCTACGTGAACCCAAGGCTGGAGAGGGCTGGCTTAGGGGCAGGTAGGGCAGGCTGCCATGCTGGGGGGCTGCTGGCTCTGGGTTCTGGGGGCAGTGGAGCTGTGGATCATCTCCTGTGGCACAGGAGAGGCTGTGCCACCAGACCCCAAGTGCCGCATTCCTCCCGCGAGGGGGTAAGGGCTGGGAGCTGGGCTGCTGCTCTCCGACATCACCTTGTTTCACAGGGGCAGCCCCATGGTGAGCTGCTGTCGGATCTGCTTTGGATGCTTTGAAGGCTCTGCCCCAGCTGCAATAAGGCAGCAGATGGAGGAGGTCACTGTCACCATGGCTGGTGACCTTCCTGCAGACACCACCAGGCTGCTCCTGGGGACAGCCCCATGCTAACAGGTTTCTCATAAGCTTTCCCTCGACTTCTCTCTTTCCCTCAAGAGATGACCACTTCAAACAACGGTTCTGCTTTCTGATGCATTAGAACTTGGAAATTTGCCATCCATCACAGCTGTGTGTTTGAGCCTGTGTGATTATTTTGGGAAGTGAACCATGGTGATTTGTGTGTATGTGCTTTATTGGCGAGCAGGATGTTCCCTATCTACCTCACCCTGGCTGTCTACATTTGCATTGGCTAATAAAACGTCTGATGTTCAATGACTTTCTGATGGGTGAACAAGATTTGGCATACAGGATATAGTAGTTTTTCATGAAGGCTAAAATTTCATCCTGGGAGACTGAACCCTCTGTGGCAGCTATACACAATCCATAATAACAGAAGCTTTTAACCCATCTGTAATTGCTTTCATATAGAAAATGATTGCTGTAAGTTAACTTCATAATTCTAAATCAGTGGCTCTCAGTAGGAGTTCAGAAGCTTTAATTTGCCCTGAATTATCTTTAACTCACAGGCAGTTCATCTATGCTCTTTTCTGATTATGTTCCTTGTCACTTTGACCCAAACTTTGTCTATTTGATTTTTGCCTCCTCTTCCTGAAAATAGACCAATTTCCAATGATATTTCACCACTGGTGATGATACTGGCTGGGCAGAGGAGTGGATGATGTGCTCTCACCTGGAAACCAGCCCATGCCGTGAACCTGCCGTGTGTCACTGCCTTGGCTGCCCACTACATTGCTGAGGTCCTCCCCCTGGATTGAAGGTCTGGGTACCCATCAATGGGGTGGGAGAGCGCCTCAAGCAGGGCCATCACAACTGTGGCTTCTGAGTCTGTTCATGCCATGGTTCCTTTTCTTTGGCTGCAAGGGGAAGGGAAGGACATTGTGGCTGTCTCTGTGTGTACCCAGCACGTGGGGGTTTCCTGGGCACAGCACTGGAGGTGCTCTGATGGCACAGATAGCACAAATGTGCTGGCAATCTGGGGATGAATGTCCCTAATGAGGACAAATCTCATGGCTGGTTTGTTTGACAGTCCCAAAATGAGCAGAGTGGCCACACCTCCCCTTTATGGCAGCAGCCAGCTTGTGTGATTTTGAGTGACAGCAGATGAAGGGATTGCATTACAGCTTGTCTCTAGAACTGCACATCTGTGTCAGCTCTTTGCTAAATCAATAAACAGGATTCTGAAGGAAAAATACTTTCAGGCTTCTTATGTCTTTATGCATCAAACTGATTGGGCAACGAGAAGCTGGTGTGGCGGCAGGCACCGTGGTGTGATGGCAGGCACAGTGGCGTGGCAGCAGGCACCGTGGTGTGGTGGCAGGCACCGTGGTGTGAGAGCAGGCACCGTGGTGTGATGGCAGGCACAGTGGCGTGGCAGCAGGCACCGTGGTGTGGTGGCAGGCACCGTGGCGTGGTGGCAGGCACCGTGGCGTGGTGGCAGGCACAGTGGTGTGAGAGCAGGCACAGTGGTGTGGCTGGGCTGATGAACTTTCTGTCAAATCACAGGTAAGAGCTGCCTCTTGGAAGGTGCTGGCTTGTCAGTCCCCCAGAGAAGAAGGCAGTCCTGTGGATTCCTTTTCAGTGGTAGTTACTATGCAATTTGGATAGAAACCTTCAACAAAGGAGCCTAAGATACAGCATCAAGAAGTGGAGAAAAATCACTTTGCATGTTCCAACAGACTAAGAAATTACCTATGGAAATGCACTTGAGAATATTCCTCAGTAATTGGATTTCAGCTGTTGTTTCAGTGTATGTGCCCCCAGGCTGTGGAGGTAAAAGGACTCCACTGAAATGCTTTGAAATGTTCTCTGGCACCTACAAAATGTGTTTACCATTAAAAAGTGAAGCCTGCAAGTCAGAACGCTGCTAAGTGCAGTTTAAAAACAAAATTGCCCCCCTGCAGCCTAGCTCAGGGTGCTGAAGTATCTGGTTTATCCAGACAGTCTCTACCCAGAAACATTCCTGTGACTTGAGGGGAGAAGTCCTGTCTGTGTCTTCTGCCAGGCTACCATGGGCACGTCTGCATCGTGCAGGATGTAGAGCAGGAACACTTGAACAATGGCTGGTTTGAGCTGAGAGGTCCGTGGGGCCTGGCGTAGGCTGAGAAAGACAAAGCAGGTTTTGAAGGATGAGGTCTTCTAGATTTGGTATCTCCTGGATGCACTGGTCCTACCCCTGGGAAGAAAAGTGCCTGAAATACATAAAATTTGCTGCTTTTGCACAGCATGGGGAGCGGTGGCTGCTTAAAGTGCCTGCAGTGTGTGTGACGCACAGGAGGTTTCTTTAATGGTGATGACTCTGGTCCTGGCCTTGATGCTGAAACTATAGGTGAAACAGAGAGGAATGAGCTGCCCTTGCACATCACATGGTGGTCATTGAGGGTGATGTGGAAATGGGGGGCAATTTGAAGCGGCAATAAAGTGGATAGAATTGAGTCTGGGTGCTGAGAAAAAAATCCTGAACTTGAGAGCAGAAGGGAAGCAAAGCCTTTTGCCTTAGTCTTGCATATGTCATGAAGTTGAAGATGTGGTGGGTTTGTTTGTTTTGGTTTGGTTTATTTAAATGGTGGTCCCAGTTGTTCCAATTCTTATTCTCAGTGCCACGTGCTGCAGTTGCCTGCTCACATCACTCAGTCTGTTTCAGTGGAGATGTATAGTGAAATGAAAAGGACTAGTTTTGCACCCCAAGAGCTGTATGTACAATTCCAAATCTAACCATGGTTTTAAAACATGGTATCCTGAAAAGATGCTGGCTTTGAAGCGGGAGGGTTCCCTTGGGAATCCCTCTTCATGGATCACCTTCAACTTGTTTAGCACAGAAAAACATTCCTAGAATTCTGCAGAACAATAAAAACCCAACATCCTTAATATATAAAAAATAGGCCTTTTTTTTTCCTCCCACAATGTTTTTGAGTGTAAAACAGAAGTTATTATGTGTGTGTTACACTTGTTGAAGAGCTGGGAGATTGGGTTTTTTTCCTGTTGAAATAGTGTTTAGACAGGTGACTTCCAGAGCTGAAGCATAGGTGGCTCACATGGTCATATGGCTCATATGGCTCATGATGTTATGGTCACCCATAAGAAGAAATGACAGAAAATCACTGTATTTCCCCACAGATTTATTTTTTGGCTGAAGACATTGCAAGCTGCCCGTCTCCGTCTGAACCTCTCAGATCTCTACGCCCTTTGGAAGGAGCCGAAAGCAAACCTGGCCCTGCCAACTGCCCTGGTTTGCTTTGCGGGAGCTACATGTAGGGAAATAAATCTGCTCTGCCGAATGAGGCAACTAGTTCTGTGGGTTTATAAATGCTCCAATTGAGTGTTTTGACACAGCAGTCAGATATAGTTAATCTTTCCCTTGACCTCCCGATGCCGGAGCGCGGGCTGAAACCGCTAGTTAAGCACGTCCGTCTCCTGTTGTAGCATTCGCGCTCCAGCGCTCCGCCTAATCAAGTGTAATATATCTCCGGGTAAAACACACACCGTGCTTTTCACAGCTATTTAAACAAAAAACAGACCTCTGCGCATTCGTTACATACACAAACCGCACGGAACTGCTGTTCCTGTGGTTAAGGGAGAAGTTGGATGGGCTGGGTTCGTTCTGGGGGGGAGGTGTGGGAAAGGTGTGGGAAAGGCTTGTTTCTCTTTGCCCAAATATGCAAAAAATCCCGAACTCGGTGTCATCCCAAAGGCTGTGAATCCTGATGGGCGGATGCTTTTGTGTCTGAATATGAAAAATACCTGCTTGGTGTCATCCCAAAGGCTGTGGATCCTGACGGGTGGATGGTTATGTGCCAATATAGTCCTAGACAAAGAATTAGGGGAGGTGAGGTTGGCTCTGGGTGAGATCAGGAGGATCTTGTACAGAGGCTGCACAAATTATCTGATCTCAGTGTCTGATAACGGTAAGTCTTTCCTACAGCAAAGGTAGCTCAGGAGACAGTCACATTTGGGCAGGACAATAAACTACAAGGATTAGAGGCATAGAATGTATTTAGATTACTGGGCTTTTCTGTTTGACAGCTCAGTTGGGTTTGTAAAACATGCTGTCCACAGAAGTCCGAGGATGCCTCTGGTATCTCAAAGCAATCTTTCTTTGCCAACCTAGTAAGACCAGTTTGCTTTTGTTAGACTTACTCATCCCAGCCTTCATTGGAAGAGGCTGGGAATGTTTTGACAAGAGGTATATTAAGGGATGCTCTGTTTTCAAAGGCTTATAACAGAGCAGGCCCCTGTGTAGTCATCTGCAGAGGTGAGCCAGGCAAACCACAGGAGCCCTGAACTTGGATGGTGGGTGAGGTGCAGGATGGAGCAGGGGAGATGACAGGGAGGTCACTGAAGGGAACAGCATTTTCTCTTGGGCTGGTGCGGGTGGCTTTGATGGCACCTGTGATTTTAGAAGGGAAGGCAGGTGTTCACAGGACATCCCAGGGTNTAGTCTTGCATTTGTCATGAAGTTGAAGATGTGGTGGGTTTGTTTGTTTTGGTTTGGTTTATTTAAATGGTGGTCCCAGTTGTTCCAATTCTTATTCTCAGTGCCACGTGCTGCAGTTGCCTGCTCACATCACTCAGTCTGTTTCAGTGGAGATGTATAGTGAAATGAAAAGGACTAGTTTTGCACCCCAAGAGCTGTATGTACAATTCCAAATCTAACCATGGTTTTAAAACATGGTATCCTGAAAAGATGCTGGCTTTGAAGCGGGAGGGTTCCCTTGGGAATCCCTCTTCATGGATCACCTTCAACTTGTTTAGCACAGAAAAACATTCCTAGAATTCTGCAGAACAATAAAAACCCAACATCCTTAATATATAAAAAATAGGCCTTTTTTTTTCCTCCCACAATGTTTTTGAGTGTAAAACAGAAGTTATTATGTGTGTGTTACACTTGTTGAAGAGCTGGGAGATTGGGTTTTTTTCCTGTTGAAATAGTGTTTAGACAGGTGACTTCCAGAGCTGAAGCATAGGTGGCTCACATGGTCATATGGCTCATATGGCTCATGATGTTATGGTCACCCATAAGAAGAAATGACAGAAAATCACTGTATTTCCCCACAGATTTATTTTTTGGCTGAAGACATTGCAAGCTGCCCGTCTCCGTCTGAACCTCTCAGATCTCTACGCCCTTTGGAAGGAGCCGAAAGCAAACCTGGCCCTGCCAACTGCCCTGGTTTGCTTTGCGGGAGCTACATGTAGGGAAATAAATCTGCTCTGCCGAATGAGGCAACTAGTTCTGTGGGTTTATAAATGCTCCAATTGAGTGTTTTGACACGGCAGTCAGATATAGTTAATCTTTCCCTTGACCTCCCGATGCCGGAGCGCGGGCTGAAACCGCTAGTTAAGCACGTCCGTCTCCTGTTGTAGCATTCGCGCTCCAGCGCTCCGCCTAATCAAGTGTAATATATCTCCGGGTAAAACACACACCGTGCTTTTCACAGCTATTTAAACAAAAAACAGACCTCTGCGCATTCGTTACATACACAAACCGCACGGAACTGCTGTTCCTGTGGTTAAGGGAGAAGTTGGATGGGCTGGGTTCGTTCTGGGGGGGAGGTGTGGGAAAGGTGTGGGAAAGGCTTGTTTCTCTTTGCCCAAATATGCAAAAAATCCCGAACTCGGTGTCATCCCAAAGGCTGTGAATCCTGATGGGCGGATGCTTTTGTGTCTGAATATGAAAAATACCTGCTTGGTGTCATCCCAAAGGCTGTGGATCCTGACGGGTGGATGGTTATGTGCCAATATAGTCCTAGACAAAGAATTAGGGGAGGTGAGGTTGGCTCTGGGTGAGATCAGGAGGATCTTGTACAGAGGCTGCACAAATTATCTGATCTCAGTGTCTGATAACGGTAAGTCTTTCCTACAGCAAAGGTAGCTCAGGAGACAGTCACATTTGGGCAGGACAATAAACTACAAGGATTAGAGGCATAGAATGTATTTAGATTACTGGGCTTTTCTGTTTGACAGCTCAGTTGGGTTTGTAAAACATGCTGTCCACAGAAGTCCGAGGATGCCTCTGGTATCTCAAAGCAATCTTTCTTTGCCAACCTAGTAAGACCAGTTTGCTTTTGTTAGACTTACTCATCCCAGCCTTCATTGGAAGAGGCTGGGAATGTTTTGACAAGAGGTATATTAAGGGATGCTCTGTTTTCAAAGGCTTATAACAGAGCAGGCCCCTGTGTAGTCATCTGCAGAGGTGAGCCAGGCAAACCACAGGAGCCCTGAACTTGGATGGTGGGTGAGGTGCAGGATGGAGCAGGGGAGATGACAGGGAGGTCACTGAAGGGAACAGCATTTTCTCTTGGGCTGGTGCGGGTGGCTTTGATGGCACCTGTGATTTTAGAAGGGAAGGCAGGTGTTCACAGGACATCCCAGGGTAGCTCATAAGACAACCAGGAAGAAATAAATCATGTAGGAATTGAAAAAAGAAAATGGGAGACATAAAAACATTTCAGCATTGGTTCAAATATTGGTTAGGTTTGCGAATAAGGCAGTTGTGCCAGCAGTGCACAGAGTCATCTGTGACTTCCTGATTGAGGTGTTCAGTGATTTTTAAAGGTTGATAAACGCTGGACTGGATGACCTCTGGATACCAAATCAAGCTTTATATTTTCCTATGATACTTTGATAGTTTCCCCCCAAAGGATCCGAGATGCTTTCTCCTGTAATTTTTCTAGCCTCCTGTTTGATCTCCCTTGGATATCAGTGGGAATTCATTGATGTGTCTCTGTTAAAATTCAACAAAGCTTCTGCTTGAGCACTCTATTTTACAGAGCAGCTCATCCTGTTGGATATTGAGAAATTACACAGCTCAGGATAAAATATATCCTAACCCACCAAAAGTCTTGTACACTGAAGTACGAGGTTCCTCCAGGCAGTACAATGTATAAGCCCTATATAAATGTCTGTGTGAAAATAAGATACTTAAATCTCTTTTGAATCCTGGCTCTCCCAAGCCCATCACAAAGCCCGTCCGTGACCTCTGCGCCTCCCTCCCTTCCCTGCGAAACAGAGCTGAGCTCTCCTTGGGGAGATGGAGGTGAGACCTGCCGAGCTAATGTTTATAAAGCCCTTTGAAGGTGAGTGTCAGCGAGTACCTGCGGCAGCAGCCTGGCTTGTGAGAGCTGATTAACATTCAGGGCATGCTCAGATAGCAGCTCTGTGGCGGTATGTTAACTGTACTGATAAATCTTGTGTAAAAACAACACTCCACCGCGCCGTTAAAGCTCCTTCCACCTGCGAACATCAAAGCCCGACACAGGCACGGCTTGATCCTCGCAGCAGCTGGGGCTGCTCCGTGCCGTGGTGCAGGCAGGGCTCTGGGCAGGCAGTGGGGGCACCCTTGATTCTGGCAGGAGAAAGGCAGCTTTTGGGGTCTCTCAGCACCACAACAATGATCTGACCCCAGGTTTTTATAAATATACTATAAATATGCTTCTGGGAGCTCGCTGGTGCTGCCAGGAAGAGGAGGGCAACCTGCAGATCATTACGAGGAAATTCAGGTTTTAGCAATTAGAAAAAAATGTATCATAGGATCTTTTTCTATCCTCTATGCGATGAGAGATAATTGGATGCCATTATAAAATCAAATAGCAATGGATGTGAAGGCAGTTATGCCAGCAGTTGAACTGGGTGCCTACCTTGTGCAGAGTGCTACAGGATTGCAACCTGTGCCCGTCTTTAAAGGCTGCAGTGTCTTTTAAATGTATTTACCTCCCCTAAAGCTTTGAACCCAAACAGGAGGTACCTGTTATTGAACTTTCTTTTTCTTGTGCCTTGTGATAAGCTATTTCTGTTAAAAGAGATGGAAAATTTCTGTTAGAGAAAAATCACCAGACCAAAGAATAATTTAGATTGCAAGGGACCATGAGAGTCCCAAGTCCAACCTCCTGCTCAAACCAGGGCTGACCTCAAAACTGGGTTTTGATTTAAATGTGGTGACATTTATTTATATAGTGATAATTGTAAAACACTTGAGTGTGTCAGTTTATATTCAGTCTGGCTCTTCTAAGTAAAAGGATAACTAGAGAAAATGGACTGGGATTTTCGAGATTAGTGTCTGGATAATAATTTAACCATCACTGCCTTGGGATATGTTTTTCCCAGCTCGGCACAAGCCAGGACCTGAAGGATGCTCTGCAGGGCAGGAGCAGCCCAGCCTGGGGTGGTGCCAGATGTGGACACAGCTGTTGGGAGCCAAGGAGGGTCCTGAGATCCCCCACGAGCCCATCCTGCGGGTACCCCTGTGCCAGGTCCAGCTGTCTACACTGCCCTTGGCAAAGCAAGATGTACCCTTACCCCGAGCACAGTGACACCAGCCCAAGTCCTCCTGCTCTGCTGTGTCCCCCTCCTCTCCCAGCCATCGAAGAGGAGCTGAGGGAGAACAGAGATAGGAAAGTTTTAGTTCAGCAAATCCATAAATCATTTCATTTGATGATTATTTATGAACTAGATCACAAGCTTATGACAGTAGCTCTTAAGAAGGAGTTCCTGGCTGCCAAGCAGTTGGCATAGTTGTCCTCTGAGAGCATTAAATATGCATTTGCACAGGTAACTGTGGCTTCTTTCATTAACCCACAGTTTCCAGCTTTCAGCCATTACTGCACTTTTTATGCAAAAACATGTGAATACTTTGTAATTCTACCCTAGATAATCTGTTGGGTGTGCAGTGCCCTCTCCCTGAGGTGTTGCAGAGGTCCTACCTTGGCTGGGTTTGTGTTTCCTGTGTTGTCCATCCTCCGCCCAGCACTCCTGCCATGCTTATCTGAAAGCTTTTTCCCTCAAGCTGTGTCTACTACTTGGGGATGGAGACTCCTGCAGTGGGACACGACCAGTGCAAGTTGCTGTTCTTTGCTGCCAAGTAAGGCAGCAAAAAAATGACCCTCCTGCTGCCCTTACTGCCCCTGCCATCTCTGGAATGTTTTTCAAAGTGTTTTTTATTGAGCTGATGGCAGAAGAAGCCTCCTCCTGGTGCAACACTCCTGGTCCCCCTGTGAGGACAGGGTCCTGCAGCCCTGCACACTCACCCAGCTGCCCGGTGAGGATCAAGTAGCCGCAATGCACAGAGTGTGAACACGAGGGGTTAAGGTTGAATGGAAAAGAGTTTCAGGGTTCCACTGCAGCTCACGGGCAGGTTTGGCACTGTCACTTCATGGTGTCACTTGACAGTTAAAGCAAATGAAGTGATGTTGCAAAGAACAAATTAATTAGATCTGACAATAAGACTGGGAAACAACTCCCTCTGTTTTGGGAGGGGAAAGTATTTGATTGTTTGCTTCTTGGCATTCTCTTTAAAACCAGACACAGATTTCCAGCTCTCATGTGGGAATAGGTGTCTTTCTTGTCTCTGGTAATGGTTTGGATGAGTAATTTAGGTACCACTGCTATGGAACTTGTCACTTTGTACGACCTGGGGAAAAGTTGCTGAGTTCCTGCAATATTTAAGAATCCTGTACAAAATTTCCCCCCCTAACCTGTGAAGTTGGTTGGATCTGAGTAGTCAGGGTGCTGGGAAATGCCTGCCTTCCTGCCTCTCTCATTACACCGCTTAGTACCAGCTGCTGGTTTGCACCTTTGCCTGGGTTTGAACCTCAGCTGGGTTCAATACAGAAGCTTCTGGTTTCTACAGAAAGTTTGGGAGATTTTATTGCACTTAAATCCAGCAGTTATCCTTTTCTGGGATCATTTTGCAGTTGCTGGCTATGGAAATACATTGCCAATTTCCAGTACCTGGAGTAAGGCGGGCACACCCGCTGCTGCTGTGTCTTCTCCAGCTACAGCTCCCCAGGTCTGCTGGTACCTCTCCTACGGCTGTAAAACCCTAAACAGTCTCAGGGTAAAATATAATTGAAGTGTAAAAATCCTCTTCATTGCCTCCTTTTATCAAGATCCTCACCTTAATGTGCAAGCTTTTATGCCATGAGCTTTATTGTGTGGGCCTACTAGTGCAGATTACACCTGCAGTTTCCTGTAATAGTGAATATTACCATTTATTAATTACATAGTGCAAACAATGTGCTAAGCTCAGGGTAATTGTCTTAGTTACAGATGATATAAAACCTTGATTGTTATTTTTCTGACTTCATAAATCCAGAACTTCTCATGTTCCAGTTATCCTTTGACATGTGGAATCTGCAATGCTTTGGCAGCATTTGCTACAGGTGGGAAACTCAGTTGATGGATTTCTGGTCGACTGTACCTGAGACACTGTGCCTGTGTGAATAGACTCAAATGACACAGTTGTAGCACTTATATGCACTTCTTGAGGATGAAGGATTAACAAATGATGGATTAGGCAAATTAATCTATGGTTTGTCAGGACTACATTACACAAGGTTCAATTTAATTTGATGGATTAATTATTTATTATTTATTATTTGCTGTTGGGTGTCAGTAAGTGGCTCTTCCTAACACGATGATGTATGAGAGCAGCCCATGCCTGAGCTCCTGTATATAAAGGTCATCGTTTCTGTAATTAACCCCATTTTTCATGGACTTTTAATGCCGATACATTAATTTGTGCTGGTCTGGAATGTGACAAAGAAACGCATTTCCTTGAGATAGGTTTTCTTAAACTGAAGAACTCCAAACCATAGGATAATGAGCACACTCTTCTGGGATACAAACATGGGTGTTCTCCAGCAGGCTGCCTATAGCTGGATTTCTCTGACCCACGAATATTTTCAGGGAGAGAGGGAGGGCTTGGGTGCCTTTTTAAAACAGTGCCAGTTTTAAAAAGAGATATGAAGCGTGGGACTTCAGAGTGATAGAGCAGCATAAACTCATCAGCGAGAGGTGGGACTGGGACCAGAACCACTCTTGAATTTTTCTCACTTTAGGGCCCCACTGGGCCATTGCAAACAGATCTTTGCAGCAGAGCAATATCCAGGTCTTATGGGCTGCAGGGCTGTGCCTGGGGATATCCAACCGCTATTTATCGGTGCTTTTCTGAGGTGTGATCCCATTTCCCACCCCACTGAGCTACCTGACTGCTCTCCTGCAGCCAGCTCATTCCTGCTGAGCTGGGTTTTCAGGACGTGCGTCAGGACAGTGGTTTCTCTGCAGGGGCACCTCCTCGGGTCCTGCCCAAGGCTTTGGGCACTGCTACTCCCATCTCGTGGCCTGCCTCAGAGCCACAGTGGGCTCCTGGCGGTGAGGTCACTGAGCTGCTCCAGGTGGGAGCTGTGCCCTTGTCTGGGTACCAGTGTTCTGCTCCCACACAGTGCCAGTAAGCAAGAAAATGCTCTGTTTTCCTCCCTCCTGGTGCAGCAATGGGGCTCAGCCTCTCCTGTAGAGCTGAGGCTGCATTTGCAGCCCCATCTCCCTGCGAGGGCAGGGAAGTGGCAGGGCTCTGCCAGCCTGGCTGCTCTCTGTGGGCAACAGCAGCTTTTGCTCTCAATTTTCCCTGTCTTTGTGGCTTAAATCAGAGCCTTGAAGCTGGCAGAGTGCCTGCTTAACGATACCACGGGCTAATCATTTACAGCAGAATGCAAAGGCAGAGAAGTGTGTTTTTAATCTTTACAAATGTATCTAGATAAGGCAGGAGACAGACTTATCTTTTGTATTACAAGAATGGAGGGTAAAAAATCCACACTGAGGAACATTGCTGTACCGTCCTTGGCCTTTTCTTCAGCCTTTGTCTTCCCCTCTGTATCTTGCGCTGTTGAATTAATGGGATATGAACTCTGAATACTTAAGTGATCTATTCATTTTAATTAACTTCCTAATAGCTTCTGGACAGTGATCGAACACAACGTCGGGCACTGTGCTGTTTACCTCCCAAAGTGCAGGGCACTGTGAGATGCCTGCTAGGGCACGGTTCCTGCCCTGTCGGAGCTGCCGAGCAGCCTCTGGGACCGGAGGAGTTTTGGGCAGGTTGCTCTGATGGAAAATGTGCATCTGAGGGGATGGAGAAACACAGCGGCGTGTTTTGGGGGCTGGAAGTGCCGCTTCCTCTTGGGAGGCTCTGGGTCCCCAGCGCTGAGCATGGGTGCGATGTCTTGTCTGCCTGAGGCTGGGCAGCCCCAGAGCAAGCTCAGCTCTTGCCAGTGGGATGGTCTGGATGGATCATGCTCCTCTGGTGGGTGCTCCTCACTGCCCGGCCACCTCGATCCGCAGTCTCCCAGCAGATGGGCCTGTGTGGATTCTGGCTGCATCCTCAGCAGGGAGCATACGGTGGGAGGCTGGGGACAGGGAGGTGAGGGGACCAGCCACGCTCCTCGCTCCCCGCTGCGTGCGCACGAAGCTGTGAATGAGAGAGGAGTCGGGCAGCTCTGGAGCAGCCAAGACTGGGGGCAGAGAAATTCGCACCGTTCCAGTTTAGCAAAGCTGTGAAGGATGTGATAGATGAATCACTTTTGCAGCAACCTTCTCTGCCTGAGATGTTAAGCTTCGCTGTACACAGCGTGTACTTGAGGAAAAGATAGAAGGGATGTTCTCTGAATCAAGGGAGAGTCTGACGCACAGAGACATTTTCAGGGGAATAATTTACATATGCATTCCCTTTCTAAAAATATCAGTCGCAGTATTGCCTCTATTTTTGCATGCAAGGCTCTCTAGGCTGGTAGATCGATAGAACTGGGAATCTGCACTTACAGAGATCCAAATACCAAAGGACCATTGGGATGACAGCATGGGATGCCTTGTGCTTTACTCAGGATACAGAGCATGGAGTTGGCTCAGCTCCAGATGGGGGTAAAAATGGATATATTCAGGCTGACAATGCCCCAGATGTTATCCACACATGGTTTCAGGAGCGTGGCCTCATTGACAAGGGTAGAAGTCAGTCTTTGCCAGTTCCCTTCTGGAGAGGGAAGGTGCCATGACTGAGCAGAAGGCAACAGGCCCCTTTGGGAGAAGCAGAGAAATATGTAGGATTGTTTCATTTTCTTGGTTGATGGCCAAGAGACATGGTGAGAAACCTTGTGTAACACACCATGGTGATTGTCCTGATAGCTGAAGGACCCTTCCCACCACAGCTGCTCATGCATCACTCCATCCCCACATCTGTTCATGCTGAAGCCCTATGGCCTGAGCCCATGCCAAGGGAGAGGAGGAATGTCAGGGATTTGCTCTGGCTCTGCCTCCTGGCTTTGATGGGAGAACTGAGTTTTCAGGGGCAAAGGTGAATTTCCTTTGACAGAAGCAGGAACCCCTCTCGGCCTGCACTGAGCTCAGCCCATAGTTTAAAACTGCAGGGCCTCACCTTATTGAGGGAAGGGTGACACGGGGTCAGAGCATACCCTGTAATGCCTTCATTTGTAGCGGTTCTTTCTTGTATGGCTGGGGACCCCAACCAAAGAGACCAGAGTCTAAAGAGACAGAACTGTCCATAGTGGCCATCCTGGGGACCAGGTGGAACTGCAGGATAAGAACACCCTCCTTCTGAGATGCTTGAGGCAGTACCTGTGTCTTGGCTTCATAATAAATTAAGTAGCTCAATAGAAACACACATTTATCAGGAGCTTCTATCATGTAACATCCTACAGAAACAAAGTGCAGGAGTGCTTTGATGTCACTCCAACAGCCTTCTCCATCCCCGAGTCTCCCATCTGGAACTGACCTGAATCTTTGCCTTGGGCCTGTTGGGGACTGGTGAGTAAAGAAAGGAAAAGTAGGAGGGGAAGTAAAGGTACAAACTGGCCATTAATACAAGTAAGCTGGAAAGAAAACAGGTATTGCTGCCACTGGAGGGGTGAGGTTCTAAAACAGCTGTGCAGCTACACTGTGTCTGGGTGTAGGTGTGGCGACTGCACGGCTTTATGATGGACACTGATAAATTTATGGAGGCAATTATACAGTCCAGACTTGGTGTTAGCAGGGACCAGCCTCTCTGGACAAACTGCTGGGAATTTTGTGAAGTGAGAGCTACACTGCTATAAAAACTGTCCTTGCAGTAAAAGTGGCCGAGGATGGGTTTTGCTCAGGGTTACGATGACTGTTCTGAGGCAGGGCAGATGCTCTCCAGCAGTGTCACAGCATCCTCCTCAAATTGAGTACACAGGGCTCTGACTAATGGGGACAGGAGAGAACACCCAAGGCCGCAGCTGAAATACCAGGGAAAATGTGTTAAGTGTTTTTTCTCTTTTTCTCTGTGCGTTTTGTTGCTACTCTCAGGAAGTCCCATTAACGCCCACTCACTCCAGTAACACACATCATTTTGCACCTTATTGTGTCTTCTATGAAAAGCTGGTACTGAGGCAGCAGTCTTGTGCTTCTTTGAAATCGTCTGTCAGGAAAAAAAAAATATATATCTCCTGGAACAAACAAACAGGCGCACAATCCCTGAGCACACCGAGATTGATTTGTAGCACTTTTTCTCCCCCACCTTCTCTGTGCAGAAATGTTTTGGCAAGCCGTGAAAAATCAGAGCCCCTTGCTGTCAAATGCAATCTATTTGTGAGGGAGCTGCATTAAGGGCTCCAGGTGGATGCGAGGGCTCTGCCAAGGAGCTGAACAATTCCCATTGAAGGGATGCTCGTCCAGAAGAGCAAACACAGCCGGGAAGTGTTTTGCAGCCTGTGAAGGAGGACAGGAGAGGAACGATAAGAGCACAGTGTGCGGGCTGCAGAGAGAGCTCCGGGAAAGAGATGCCACACCAAATGTAATGTAAATGGGAGACAACCTGCCTCCTCATTCATATCTAGCGTTTTTCTAAGTGTTGCTGTTTTTCTGCATCCCGTTAAGCTTTTTGATTTGTTTCCATCTGTTCGGTATAGATCACTTCTGCAGTTTACTTAAAACACAAATACCCTCTATGAATCTCTACAGATGGTTTTCAAAGACTTATAGAAAGACAAAGATAAGATCAAGAAAATCTTGAGTGTTCGCCTCAGGGGAAAAAAATGGGACAGTCGCTTTGCCTTGCAGCTGCAAGCCACGTCAAATCAGACACTTTGATATGTTTCATTTTCTGTCTGAAGTCTACATCTGAAAGGCAGCCTGGCTTATTTCAGTCAATGCGCAATTTTGGTTAGTCGGGGCTCTTTCTCAGCTTCTAAAAAAGATGCTCATTTGCATCCTCGAACAAAGACAGCACTTCCCCCCCCCCCACTACATTCAGTGTGTCTTCGCCAAGAACTAATCATGCTGCAAAGTGTGTGTGGGTCTGTGTGTGGGTCTGTGTGTGGGTCTGTGTGTGTGTCTGTGTGTGTTGCTTGTCTGTGTCTGTGTCTGTGTTGCTTGCGTGTGTGTGCATCTGTGTGT